>CAUJRU010001974.1:0-100175 GCA_963277665.1 Viscum album | reverse complement strand
ACGACTAGAGACTCCTACTGGAGCAGACTCAATGATTACACACTAGTGACGGCAGTGTGAGCATACTCTTGGAGGAGAGAGCTTTGGCTGGGATCTTTTTGTTGTAGCGTCGAGTCCTTACGATGTCATCTTGGGAATGGATTGGTTATCTACAGTCTATGCTCAGATTGACTGTATTAGGCGTAAGGTGTGGTGTGTACGCACTGACGGGAGAAGGTTCACCTTCACCAGCAAGAAGGGAGCCTTCACAGCATAGGATGGACTCTCATAGAGGAGAGGACATCCCATCACTCATCAGTTGGATAGCCTCATCTTAGGAGTAGTTGACGTGCAGAGTCCTGATTTTCCTATAGTGGTGGATCATTATGCGGACATTTTCCCCGATGACGTTTCAGGACTACGTCCTCGCAGAGAGGTAGAATTTTATATTTATCTGTACCCCGAGACAGCCCCGATAGCCACCCCAGCATATCAGATGGGCCCCACTGAGCTACGAGAGCTATGGGTACAGTTGGAGGACTTCCATGGGATGGGATTCATCCGACCTAGTGTTTCACCCCAGTCTTCCCCGATATTGTTCGCCAAGAAGGTGGACGAGAGCTTGTGACATTGTGTCGAATATCTTCGCCTGAACCAGGTGATAGTGAAGAACAATTATCCGCTATCGAGGATCGATGACCTCTTCGATTAGCTCAAGGGAGCATGGTGGTTCTCGAAGATAGACCTCAGGTCCGGCTATCCTCAGCTTAGAGTTCGGGACGAGGACATGCAGAAGACAGGCTTCAGATATCGGTATGGCCACTATGAGTTCTTGGTTATGCCTTTAGGCATGACCAATGCCCTAGTAGTGTTCATGGGCCTCATGAACAGGATCTTTCAGCCTTACCACGATCGATTTGTCATGGTCTTCATTGACGACATTTTGATATACTCGACCACTGAGGAGGAGTACGCCTACCACTTACAAGTTGTACTAGACACACTCCAAGTGCACCTTCTTTATGGAAAGCTCTCGAAGTGTTAGTTCTGGATACTTGAGTTCCACTTCTTGGGACACGTCATCTCTGAGGCGGGAGTTGTGGTGGATCCTGCGAAGATCGAGGCAGTGCTAACTTGAGAGCCACCAAGGAGCGTGACGGATGTGCAGAGTTTCTTTGGACTAGCTGGATACTACCAGAGAATTGTCCCAGACTTCTCCAGAGTTGCGGAACCACTCTCATCTTGGACGAAGAAGGGGAAACCCTTTGTGTGGTCAGACAGATGTCAGTAGAGCTTCCAGGAGCTGAGACAGAGATTGACCAGTGCACCTATCTTGAGGTTACCGAAGGAGGGAGTTGGGGACGTAGTTTACTGCGATGCTTTAGAGACCGGACTCGGATGTGTCCTGATGTAGTAGCGGGCCGTGATCGCCTATGGATCACGACAGTTGAGGCAGCATGAGCAGAACTACACTACCCATGACCTGGAGTTAGTAGTAGTGGTCTTCGCTATGAAGATGTGGCGACACTATCTGATTGGCGAGCGCTTTATAGTATATTCTGACCACCAGAGTCTCAGGTACATCTTTGCGCAGAAGGACCTGAACCTGAGACAATGGCGATGGCTCGGGTTCCTCCAGGACTATGACTTTGAGATAGTCTATACTCCTGGAAAGGGGAACGTATTAGCCGATGCACTCAGCAGGAGGACGGGAATTCAGATACTTAGAGAGGTGATAGAGTAGCTAGCTTCTTTGTAGATATCCTTCATGGATAGAGATGGAGCATCCATTATTCAGTCACTCACAGTCACTCCTCCACTACTACAGCGGGTCAGACAGGCACAGTGTGGGGATGCCGACTCTGAGACGCAGCGTGCGCAGATATCCTCATGACAGGCACCTGATGGTTTCTCTTTAGGAGGAGAGCATGACGTCCATTTCAAAGGACGTACCTTGGTACCAGTTGCCTTACAGGAGGATGTTCTGAGAGAGTTTCATAGTTCCCCTTTGGCGGTACATCTTGGAGTGGCGAAGATATACCCGGATCTCAGATGTCAACACTGGTGGCCGGGCATGAAGAAGGTTGTGGATGAGTTCGTTTCTCGATGCCTCACCTGCGAGCAGGTGATGGAAGAGCACCAGGTACCAGCAGGCTTGGTACATCTCTAGGAGGTCTCAGAGTGGAAGTGGGATGGCATATCAATAGACTTCGTGACTGGACTTCCACGCACTTCTAGAGGTCATGACTCTATTTGGGTGATTGTCGACAGACTCACCAATTCGGCCCACTTCTTACCCATCAGAGAGCAGGGCTTAGTGGAGAGCTTGGGACGTCTCTACATTCAGTAGATTGTACGGCTTCATGGTGTTCCATCATCTATTGTCTCCGATCGAGATGCTCACTTTACTTCCCGGATTTTGAAGGGGTTGGAGGAGGCGTTCGGGACGCATCTACGTCTGAGCACCGCATTTCACCCTCAGACGGATGGTCGATGGAGAGAACCATTCAAACTCTCAAGGACATTCTCCGTGCATGTGTCCTCGACTTTGGTCACAGCTTGGAGGACCACCTACCCTTGGTGGAGTTCGCGTACAACAACAACTACCACTCCACCATCGGGATGGCACCATATGAGGCATTGTACATCCGACCTTGCAGATCAATGTTGTGCTGGACAGACCCTGGGGAGTCAGCACTTGTGGGACCAGAAATGCTCCAGGCCACGACGGAGAATGTCCAGGTCATCCAGGAGCAGATGAGGACAGCTCAGAGCCGGCAGAAGTCTTATGCTGAGAGGAGGTGGAGGCCACGGGATATCGAGGATGGAGACCATGTCTTCTTGCTGGTATCACCTCGACGTGGTTTACGGAGATTTGGCCGAGTTGGAAAGTTGTCTCCATGCTTCATTGGACCATTCTATATCCTCAGCAGGATTGGCGAGTTGGATTTTCTCCTAGCTCTACCACCTCAGTTGCACCGGGTGCACATCATCATTCACGTATCTCAGCTAAGGAGATACGTACACGACCAGACACATATCATTGACCTTGGGGTGATGGACATTAATGATGGGGCGACTTTTGCGGAGGTCCCGGTGGAGATTGAGGATCGACAGGAGTGGGTCCTACGTGGATGGTCGATTACTCTGGTACGCATCAAATGGAAGCACGGGAACCTCCAGGAGAGCACTTGGGAGAAGGAGGCTCAGATGCGTGCTCAATACCCACATTTTTCCCCTATTTTATGATGTATCTTTACGGGGGCTTAAATCCCTAACGTGGGAGTAATGTAAAGACCCGTCAAATTCAAGGGAAATTTTTTTCTTAATTTTCTTTGGGATTTTACAAGAACGTAGTTTCTAATGGAACCTAATTCTGAGGCCCGGTGTGATCGGAATCATTTTTTAGAAGTTTAGCTTGGGTACGTTCAGTGAACGAACGAGAAGGTTTTTCTAACTTTGGAACCGGTGCTCAGAATCGAATTCTGAGGGCACCGATGGAATCGCAGTGCCGGTAATTTCTTAGAAACACATTTTCTGGAGTTGTGTTTGCTTGGGTGTGGTTTTTGAAATTTTGGGTTAAGTAAATGAATAAAATAAAAATGGTGCGACCAAATTTTATTCTTACATAATTTATTTTAACCTAAGCTATTATTTTTGAGTGGGGCCCACAATATCTTACCCACTATGTAGGATATTTGTGAGCTGGGGCCCACATGATCCCCACCATATTTTTCAACTTCCTCAACCCCCTTTTAATTAAGGTAACGCACCCGCACCCCTATTAATTGGAAGTCAACCCTCGCATTTTTCAGTTGATGAAACACCTCTATTAATTTGGACGGTTTAAACGTTTCATTTAATTCCTTTAATTGATTGTTTCGTTTTTGAATTTCAAAATGCATGGCTTGAGAAAGAAAATAAAACAAACTCTTATTTTAATTAAGTTGTTGGATTGTGAGAGGCTTGGGAGAATTTTCTCTAGTTCTTGAAGTTCTTCCTCCTTGGCGAAGAACGCGAAGAACGCCAACCTCCGACGACGGACAACGGTGAGAGACGCCTTCTTCGGAGATCAACGACCCGACACACATCACCTAGTTTATTCTTTCCACATCAAAGGAAGTGAGACACCGTTCCTCCTCTACGCGACGATCAGACTTCTTCCGCGACGTCCCTTTCCACGACAACCTCGTTCAACGACTACGCTCGAGGTAGGGGTTTATTTTAATCATTTTTTCGTGATTACTTCCATCGCCATTCTTCTTTTCAATTTGAGCCTCCTGATATCGCAATAACGGGAGGAGTTCAGACAACACGAACATGGCCGACCCTCCTCCCCCTTGTTGGTTTGATTTTGTTGCGGCATGTGTAAGGCGGTGCGGTATCGAAGCACCGCACAGGAAATATTAAAGGAAGGGTGGAGAAGCGCGGCGCCGGGTCGGAGAACCACAAAGGCACCACAGCCAGAGCAGGGCCACGGTGCCATCACGCCGTGCTGGATGAACCAAGGCTGTGACCATAGGCCGCGACGGAGGAGGGAGCAGAGGCCGGTTTCTGGCTGCCGACGCTGGAGCAGGAGGGCAGGACCATGGGGTCCCGCGGTAGTAGCACGGCCAGCCAGCCAGGCCAGCCGGATTCTGAGATGCGTCGGGGGTTGTAACCTCTGGCTGGCCAGCAGGAGCGGCCCCCCACATGGGGGCCACAGTTTCACAATGCGGGAGGGAATCCCCACCCCCTCATCGCTCGGCCGTTACAGCCGGGCCGCCCCCCCCCCCCCTACCGGACCCGGACATGGGTCGGGTCGCCCGGTTCGGGCCGACCCGGGGGGTACCGGGGCGGGACTGACCGGGCTCGAACCCCCTAGTACCAGACCACTCATAGTCTTTTTCCCATAACATGGCCTGTAAACCTCCGATCGAAGCACCATTAGCTGCGATGCGATCCTTGGATCGAGACAGTCATTTAGGTATATCACACTCAAGGTTTCAGAGAACTTGGGGTTCGGCCAGGTTGGTTCGTAAACGAAACCAACCGGTTCCTCGGAGAGGAAACGCTTATAACTTTAGCTCCGGATGTCTAATTGACGTGATGTAGACTTTGATGGATTCCTCTTAGTGAGAAGGACCTTTTGGAATACTCCGCTTGAGGTTTAGATGCAGTTGGAGTATGGTCGGGTTTGTTTTGACTTAAAACCCAACCGGGCTCCTGGGAAAAAAATCCAATAACACTCAGACCGGGCGTCTGATTGACTCGTCGTCTGTGTCGTTGAGATCTTGTTGATGATAAGGAACTTTTGGATACATCAACACCGCACTATGTGTTAGTTTATGTATCAGCCCCTCAGCTCGTGGTGCGGACCCTCCCGAAAGAGCTTGCTGTGTGCGAGAACTCTAGAGCTGGCTGCGTCTGCGACGACGATGAAAACTGTACAGAAATCCTCCATGGATTCGACAGTGATGACTACAGCACTCAGTGATCCTACATGGATCAGTGCTACCGATCCTGTGTGGGTCAGATTCTGTGTGGGTCAGCGCTCAGCGGTCCTGTGTGGGCCATAGCCTATAGATCCTGTGTGGGTCTGATCCTGTGTGGGTCATTGCGGGGGCTAGTTACCTATCGATCCTTTATGGGTCATTGCGGGGGTTAGTACCTATCGATCATGTGCGGGTCCAACAGCTTTGATGAATCAGTGGATACATCTGATCATCTCTATCGTCTTACAATGAAGTATACCTGTGTGAACAGAATCTTGACTTTCAATCCTTATCTTCGATAATATTGACTTTATATCCTGTATGGATTACGTTATGCTTTCCTGTGTGGACCAGGTTGTGATTTCCGGTGTGGACTGGGTTGTACTTGAACTCGGATGTTGGAGACGAACGAGAATTTATGACTTAGGTATATGTATGGGAATATACCTCAGTAGTGTCGGATGTTACCTCATGATTTCATATTTCCATTGTGGATTATCCTTTATGGATTTTGGGAGACCTTCGAGGGTCTCAGGGTCCCTACTGAGTAGCTTATACTCACCCCTGCACAGGATATTCCCGCACTACGTTGTGTTGGATGTAGACGACGGACATTTCTGATCGTGGTTAAGGCACGAGGAGCAGGTCGGTACCCAGAGGTGGACCACTAGGTGGGGCATACTCGGAGCGGACAGCTGGACCCGAGGAGCTGTGGAGGCTATCTGTACCCACCCTTCAGGTGGGACTTCTAGTGGACGGCTCGAGGCTGCGGCTTTACTTTTTAGTTGTTGTACTTCCTTTTTCAGTTGTACTTTACTTTTAGTTTGGGTTTGTATTCTGGCCCACTTACTTTTACGCACATACTATTGTACCCAGATTTACTTAGTATTTACTTTTCCTTTCTTGCTGTGTGGTGTTTTTTCACCTTACAAAGGCAATGCCTTCTGTTTTTATCGGGAATTACTCCTTGGTGCAAGTTGCCAGCCCCTGGCCTATGGAAGGCGGGCTTGGGGTAGTCACAACACGGGCCCCGAGGACGGGTCATGAATCTACCACTACAGTTGTATCGGGTTCATGATGTTTCAATATGTCGTAGCTAAGAAGGTACATGCATGATTTATTGCACATCATCGATTGGGGAGATCTGGACATCAACGGTGAAAAAACCTTCAGAGAGTACCCAGTTCATATCAAAGATCCGATGGAGAGGATTCTTTGTGGTTGAGTGATTCCCGTAATGCATTTCTGGTGGTAGCACAAGAACCATTTGAAGAGCATGTGGGATAGGGAGGACCATATCTGTTCTCAGTGCCCATATCTTTTTGAGCAGGCTTTTGTTTTGGATTTTGTTGACATAGAACCCTATAGTGGGAGAATGTAATGTCTTATATTTTTTGTGTATTTTTTAAAATAATATATGGACTTATTTGCGACGTGGCATTATGAAAACATGTGGTTCTGAAGCCCAAAGTTCCCAGAATTAATGATTGAAATAAATTAATCCTTAAAACAGCTTGCTTGAGAGGTTTTAATGAAATTGTGGAACAAATTTTAAATGGCTTATAGAATCAGAAATCCAAGGGAACTATTGTGTTTAGATCATCGACTTTACCTTAGGCGAGGTCTAACTTCAAATGACACATGTCAACTGTAAAAGCTAATTTTTGGATGTTATAAATGAAATAAAATAAATTGATGATTTATTTTATTTTAATCATTTTGATGACACAAGGTTTCATTTTATGGTTTTAAATAACCAGGATCCCAGGGAAAGGCTTATAGCCCTAGAAAAATCCTTATGATCCTCTAAAGCTTTATATATGAGTCACCCAATTAGGGAAATCTCAATGAACAACCAATATGTAGATCGTTGTAGAGAAAATTCAGAGGATCTCATTGACAATGGAATCAAATACACCCATCATCTATGATCTAGGTAAGGGTTTTCATTTTAATTTACTTCTTTTCCTTGTCCACTAGTTTAAAGAATACTAGGGATTAACCCACTAATAGGTTGACCCATAGTTCAATAGTTGAGGAGGGAGGGTTTTGATTTGTGGGAAACTACGGATGATTATATTAGTTTTGTGATTAACCTTTTTTTTATATTTATCCTTTATAATAGGAGTGGATCAAGCCTATAATGAACAATGGTATATGTTCAATCCTCAATTATCTCTTGTCTGTTTTCCCAAAATTGTTATTTGCGTTCTTCAAGGAATGACGAATGGTTGATCATTGCACACCCGTTTATTGGAACAACGACCCCAAAATTTGAGGCCATTAATCATGACAACATAGATAGGTGTCAAGATGATGGAGGTTGATGAATTGACACAGATCAAGAGAAATCATTCATCAACCATTCTTCATGCAGATAATTGATACGAGTTTTCAGGATTGATCAAACAATCAAAACCTACTGATTCTATGTCACCATGGTGGGGAGACTTCAGACAATCAATTTCATGAGAATTAAGTCTTGATGAAATATTTGAAGATCATCCAATGCACTAGTATAGAACCAAATTGTTTCTTGAAAATAAAAAAGAACACGATATGTAGTTCATACTACAAAGCGTGTTTCCCTTGTTATGTGGAGGCTAGGTTTTCTTGATATAGAAAGTGATGACACGAAATGTGACCTTTTTTTACATGGAGTGTGGGTAGTTATGTGGGACTCAGAATTTATCTTGGATGATATAAATACATAAGATAGAGTACAGGGCATGCACTTCACCACACAACTAGACTAGGCTTGTTATGTGGGTAACCCCATGTACTGATACATGGGTTGGAAGACACAGGATGAGTCATTCTACTGGAATAGGTAAAATGTAGACATAACGGACCCCAGTTAGTAGGACATAATATGTTATTATTCTACATGGTGTGTATATATTTTTTTACATGACATTATCTCTTCGACACAATCCATTGTACATGGGAAACACTAAGGGTCAGAGGACATGGCATGTCACCCATCTACACACCATGTAATTTCTTCAACATGGCTTGATATCCTTGTCCACTATGCCATGGATATGTTTCATTTTTGTTAGTTCCCCTCAAATCACATTCCCATGAAGGTTAGTTATCATTTCTATCCATTTGAGTATGATCCCTTTAGTAGGAACTTTGGGATATAGTTGGAGTCCCTCAGAGAGGCTTATAGCGAGATCCTATATCCATTCATGACCCTAGGTAGACGTCAGTATCAGCATTATAAATTCTATTGGACAACATTCTTCTACATAGAAGGGGAATCCAGATGAGTCATGGTATACTCCACAACCAATTAGTGATCCTAATCCATGTATCATGAGCTTTTCCCACTCATGAGTGTGTCCTCCTAGAATTTGTGTTTTCATTATTTCTTCGGATCTACTAGTTCTTCCATCTCTCTCGTGGCACTTCCTGAAAAGAAAAACATCTCAGATGAACATCATCGGATATCAGTCTCATGGAGTGAGTTCTCTTAGACGGGTTCTTCATGGAATCTTCAAACTGATTCTTGAGGGTGGGTATGCTGGTCATTACTAATTACCTCTAGACTATGGGTTTAGGTTTTTAGTATATCTAGATATGTTTCTCTTATTATATGTTTAGAAGACATATACGATGTAGAGCTGACAATAACTTTACATTGTGTATGTAATTGTGGTTTTCAGGGTCTCCTACTAACTACTGTTATACTCACACATGTACGGTATTTTCACGCACATGTTGTTTTTTAAGACGAGTGACCATTTGATGGAGTCTAGGGTGGACAAGGACTGGACATAGCATTTTAAATAAAAGAGAGACCAAGGTTTTCCTATGGCATTCTTTTGAAGACCTAGTACCTATATTATTTAAAGGGTGGACTTTGTATTTTGTAGACCCTTTCTTTTAGTGGCTTGTATTATGGACCAGTTACTTTTTTGAAACTTACATTCTATTGTACTCTACTAGTTGGGTTTAGTTTTATGCATGCATTTTTTTCTTAGTGGGGTCTACATTTCAATATTTTTGGGCTTGGAGGTTTGGTTGTGTTTGTGTTTGTAAAAGTAATTAAAAATTCATACCATGTTAGTGATATGCATACTAGATACTACTCACAATCAGCTGGAAAATTGAAAGCGTCCTTGTAGAGTCACAGTTCGGGCCCCACTGGGAAGGGTCATGACAACATATGTGTTAATAATATTCAATTATTTCTATTTTTGTCCTAATTTCCCTGTTTCCTCATTCGTGTTTCATCATGAAAGATTCAATTATTTTACATGATATATAGTTACAACATCACCAGAATATTATAAAAATAATAAATGATATATTTTTCATCGGATATTTCCATATAACCACTGTTTAAAATTTAATATATGAAATGAATCGCATCACTTCATGTAGACAGGAGTTCATATGTACACACGAGTGATGATATTATTCCCTAAATGGGTGGAAGGGTGAAAAGGTATATGATATTTTAATTTTAAATTATTTTTATCATTTAATATATATCAAATATATTTATTTAATTTATCCATATTTCAGTACATGTAAATCGTAACTGAAAAATGAATCACAATTCTTTGTTGGGCGGATGTCCACAGAACACACGAACAACATTGTCTTATTCTATATGGAATGGAATGTAATAAGGTATATTTGATAGTAAAAATACATAAGTATAATTATATCATAAATATTATATATATAAATTAAATCCACCATTATACCCAACCCCGATAAGTGTATATAGAAAACATGTTATGTCACTTTGTGGGGAAATTGACCATCATACACACCATTGATGATTTTGTTTCACATTTGTTAAAAGTAGAGATTGATAAATATTATTAATTTAATATAATAATATCTCAGTATATGGGAGATACTTGATTTATTTTATTATAATTGTTAATATATAATTTAAGGATGTAAAATAATAAATAAAAATAAATCTCTTACTCAAGTTAATTACCTTCTCTTAGAGAAAAATTCTTTGGATCTCTTCTTAGGGACCATGGGGTTGGTATTTTTGCAAGACCAGTAGCTCTAGAATATAGATAAAGATGTTGGGGATTGATTTTTTTCAGGTTTTGGAAGATGAAATTTACATTATAGTTTTAATAATTTATTGGAGTGACTAGCCCTCTATAAGAGGGGAAAGGTGACCTTATTGGAAATTTCAAAACAAATTACCAAAAGATTCCAAAATGAGAAACTAATACACATGATATTATTAGATATTTAGAAGGATAATATTTGAATATGTATAGAATATAGGATTTCAAAAAAATATAGAAATATTTTCTTTATCGTTTTAGATTAACCTCTAAGTAAACTAATTTTTACTTTAACCATAGTAATTAATTTATACTATTTTTACTTTTAATTATGGTAAATGTTATGTCAACTAATTAGAAAATTTTAATTAGGATGAATCAAAATATAGAATCCTTTTTATGAAATTATTTTAATTAAAATGGAATAATTTAATTTAAAATTATTATAATAGATATGAAAAAATACGGTTTTCAAGAATTGTATTTTTCATGGAAAAGATAATCTTCTTTTAACTGTACGAATAAATGTTATCAATATATGAATTTAAACATATAAAATTATATGTATAATATATAAATTTCATTTAAAAAATATATCATTAGTTGTTATTTATATAAATTAAAATGTAGAAACACTATTCACATTCAAAGTGTTTTTAGAAAATATTTTTTAAACCCCAAAATAAACATATACTAAATATAATATAGAGGTGATTAAAAATAAATTATTAAAATAAATATATATAAATAATAATTATTATAATTGAAATAAATTTCATATCATATTTTTAATTTTTAATTACATAATTTATTTTAATGAAATGAATGTAATACAAAAAATGATATTTTTCACTATTACATGAAAAAACAATATTTTCTAAAAAATTAAAAAAAATCTCCACAATATATTTTAATATCATGATTAAAAAATTTATATTAATTTTTAAAATTAGTTTTCTAAAATGGGTAAAAATTAATTTTAAATTATGACCTCAAATTTTGACTAAATGTCCTTTTAGAAAAATAATGTTTTTCATAAAAAAATTCCTTTTCATTAAAATGGTTATTATTTTTTTATTCAATGGATAAATATTTATTTTATTTTATACATGTATAAAAAATAACTTTAATAATTAAATTAATATTATTTATACCACAAAACATATCGACTGGGTTATAATGTCCATGTTTAAATAATAAAAGTTTTATAGAGTATCTTTTTTTCAGTCCAGGTGTGGCATACATCGAAAGCTATCAAATAGATTTATTTTTTTGGAATGAATCATATAATATAGTGTAATGGTGTAACACTCTCTTCTAGGATTTTTTTTCATGTTATATACTCTATTATGTGTATACTACTTTATTAATATCTCAGGGTGTTGCATTATCATAGATCTTAAGTTACCACTATGTATGTGCTCATCTCAAAATTGAATCATTATTTTATATTACATTTCTATGGTCGAATATAACAATATCTATAATTTATTTCATTGATCACAAAAATTATTTGTTTTTTAGATATTTTTGACATTTTTAAATAACTATTTCATCATCCCATATAATCTCATTCATCAGATAATTAAATATATAAACATGTGTTTTTCATTAAAAAATCATTAATATTTTTATAAGTGATTGTTTTTTTAGATTATGATGATGTTTTAATTGGATACACAAAAACTTTTTCTTATGGGGGGATTGTGTTGTGCACAATCATGATCATAAGGTTACCAGTGTTTATCTCATCGGAAATACCCAATGGTTCCCTAATTCATAACATGGTATAGACCTGCATTACAAAGGAAAGAAATCACCTTGGTTTTTAGGCCTAATGACTCTTGGGGACTCGGATTGGTCGATATGATGGGTGGTCTAGCGCATCACACCCTTTTTGGGAATATTATTGTCTACTATGGGACTCTCTTATAGATTTAAGATATGTTTATGAATATATTCCTAATCCAGATATAGGATCGATAACACTATCAAAACGATCATGGTTTAATTATATTTTAATAGTCAAAAGACTGGGGATCTTTAGTGAATCCATCTTTATAAATCTGAGGTTCTCCATCATTCTACTCTAAAGGGATGCTACTTAAGTGATATCACTATATAAAAAATTGATTGGAAATGTGATACCATGCAAGTTGGTGTTTAATATGGTTTGAGGGGATTGATACAATATGACATATCTGAAATATCTTGGTTATTGTAGGAATCAAAACCCACATAGTTCTTTAGACCCATGTAGTTTAATCGTAATATAGAAGGACATATATATGTCGTTTGGGACATAATGTTTTCAAGAATGAGTTCTAGAGAGAGGACTAAAATATCCTGATTATATAGAGAATTATAGTTACCCGATTTTATATTTTTGGGGGTTAAACACTATGTTTTCCCTTGACATTGTGGAGACTCATAGTGTATATGACGCGATTATTTTAGTTCCCTAATCCCACATAATCTATGCTCGGTTTCAGAAATAAATGATGGAAACCAATCATTTCACATTGCTTATGATGTGGGAATATTGTACTAGGACTGTCTTAAGTGGATTTATTATAGATCTCAGGCCTTTGAGAGACATCCTATGTATCCTGTTAATGGAACGAATTAATGTAATCATAGTTCAATTGATTTCTCATTCCATTGATACACTATTGGAATTCTCATCTCTACCAACGACCATATCCCAATGGTTTTTTAAAATAGTTTTGATAGGGTACATTTACCTATGGATTACTAGACACCATTGTTGAAGTGTATATTATGTTATATTTTTTCAACAGTTTTGGAAAACCATTGGGAAGGTGTGTAAAAAGTGATTTTTTCCCAAATATTTTAAAAAAATATTGGGAAAATAATTAATATACCAATAGTTAATATAAACAGTTGGTGTAGGGACCAATCCCATAGGTTTTTAAAAACTGTTGGGTAGGATTTCTCTAACATATCAGCTAAGTCTTCTCTCTCCATTCCTGATTTGATACATATTTCCCTATAAATAGCAATTCTCGCTCCCATCCATGACCACTATCTTTCAACACCATATACTTTGTGGTTATAAATCCATTTATTCCACATCAAATATATTTCTTCCTCTTCAAATCAGTTTCTGTCAACATTTATCTACAAATTATTGAGTTTGGTTTATTCCATTTATTTTTGAATTACCGGTTGTTTTGAAATCTATCATCATTTATGCATTTCTTTTGTTTCATTAAATATTTCTGTATACACATAAATTCATTTATTCTATTTCATATAGGACATTCATATACTCATTGATACACAATTTTTTTATAAATCAATTATATTTAATTTGTGTGGATACACTTATAAACATATATATTGATTTTTTTGCATATAATGAATCTATATACACTCATTACATCAATTCTTTATTCATATATTTCATCTCTATAAATGAATTATGCTGGATGGTAGAAATGTCTCCATTATATTTGTTTGAAACATCCCTGGTCATTATTAATTTTCCCTTATTGGAAACAACTTTCGGCACTAAATCCAATGTTTCTTATCACAATATTTCATCTACCCCTTTAGATTCATATTCGTGATATTTTTCCTCTCCCATTGAAAATAAATCCAACTTATAAATTCATAAAATATTTTAGAAAGGAATCCAAGCTATTGTTCCTCTTATCAAATCTCTTGTTTCCCATGTTTCGTATATATGATTATACATGGGATTTAATTTTTATATTAGATCATGTGAGAGTATGGTTATTGATATTCCATCCACAAACTAAGATTGATAATTAATAAAATATATGTGACTGGACATGGGACCTTTAACAAAGATGATGGTTTGGATTTTACTAGTGTTTGGATATTGAGTCTCCTTCGATAGATTCATTATTTTATATTATGAGATTTATATATTAGCGGGGCTAAAAAGTATGGTTCCATGTTTCCTATATGATTATTCGTAGTTATTTTGATGCCTTTAACTTATGGGTTTCTTCTAAACAAGGGTTTCTTATACACATGGGACTGGCTCTTCTGAGGTATTTCCCTAATGATTTCGTATATACCCAAATTTTTCTATTTGAATTCCATTTCTAAGGTGATTCCTTGTGATGTTAATTTGATTGATATATCATCAATAATGGATAATATATGTGGGTTTTATTGTAATGGTGTCCTCGATGGAACATGATGACAAAACATGTTTTCTTATTTGTGAATTTTGTGTAATGTTTCTAGGTGGGTGGATTTTATGAGAAATAATTTCACTTTTTTTTAATTCATATAAAATATATAATATTATTAATTAGTACATTAATGAGAGTGAGAAATCTTATTATGTTATTGGAATCACCCCCACCCATTAAAAAATAATGTGTTTTAAGGTTTGAGGGTAGAACCCCATATTTTCATCTAGTTACTGGTATTTCTTGGAGATAAAATCATTGTTTGGGTCTTGTTGGTTTTTGTGGTTGATTAATCTATAGTTTAAATTTATTTATTTAGATTATATTCCATGTTATATAAAGTTTAGGTATTATTTATATTTATGTAGTAATGCATCACTCCGATATATATGAGGTTCCTATGAGGTCCTACAGTATCCATCTATAGGATGTTGTTTAGGTTATCAAGTCTGTGGTATTGAAATGCAGTTTAAATGTTATTTTTAAGAGGGGGAAATTTTTCTAACTGAGGGGGATTAGTTTTTATTACTCAATTGATTGAATGAGAGAATTAATAAATAACATGGAATTGGGGAAAACCCATGTTACCATGGGATGTATAGTTACGGAATTAAGAACACCTGTTAAGATTTGGGTTATAATATTAGAATCCCAAAGTGATATGGATAAGACAAAGAATGAGTGATAGGGATTTATTAGGAGCCAATAACATTATTCATGAAATATAATGAATTGACCTAGTATACCACCTGAATAAAAACCCAACCAAACTTTGTATTTTCCTAAGGGTTATCCCCAATCCCCCATGCTTATGATAATAATTAGGGGTATAAAACACAACCATTTTGCATAGTTTCTCCCTCAATAATCCAAATAGAAACAATGGAATGAAACATAACCATTTTGGATAGTTTTTATTGATGCAAGGATTAGTTGTATAATGTGTCCATAATTAGTTGTATATGGGTTTCTAATATAACATGTTACTGGAATTATACCCACCCATACCATAGGGTTTTTTGAGGAAAGAACATATGGATCTTGTTTTTGGATATTCACTAAGGATGTAAATAAACTCCATTTGTAATTGATTCATTTCTATACTTTGATTCAACTCTATACATTATTTAGCATCATTTCTGTGATTTTCTTGATTTTATTTTATCATACGTTGGGCCATTCCAAGAACTAGTTATATTTGTATTGGAATGTTATTTTTTCATATTTTTTTGGGTGTTTAATAGTTTATAAACATATTTAAGAGTAACCACATGTTTTACATGTAGAGAGTTCAATAATGGATATAGAGACATATTTCACACTTTATTCAGGGTTTATCAACCAAATTTTATATTACATTTGGATCCCCCATGAACCATAGATGCCTTGTTTCTGATTTTCTTATTTAGGGAAGATTTAAAGTTTGTTGTTTTGGTTACTATGGTTCATTGATGAAATTTTTATTCTTATTTTGGTTCTCATCCTTGAGGGAGGTTGTGCAGTGTGGGGGTGGGGGCTCTAGGGGGAGGTGGGGAGAGCGGTGATGTAGGGTGGGAGGGGGTAGTAGAGGGAGGGGGCTTATGGGGGTGTTTAGTGGGTGTGGGTTGGCTAGAAATGGGGGGGGGGTGTATTGAGGGAGGTTTGGAGTTGTTCAGTGGAAGGGCTGTAGTAGGAGGGGGTTGGATGTAGGAGGGGGGATGTGTAGTGGGAGGTGGGGGATGTGTGTGTGGGGGGTGCAGTGGGAATGTGGGGGGGGGGGGTTAGTTGGAGGGGTTGTTGGATATAGGGGGTTGTGCAGTGGGTGGGGGTCTATAGGGGGTGGCTATAGGGTGTGGATATATGGGCTATGTGGGGTTTTGTAGTAGGTGGGGTGGTTTGCTATAGAGGTGATATGTAGTGGGAGGGGGGCTATGTAGTGGGAGGGGGATGGTTGTGGGTGATGTGAAGTGGGAGGTGGGGGTTATACAGGGTTGTGTAGTGGGGGTGGGGGTGGGGTCTTTGTAGTGGGAGGGGTGTTGGTTATAGGGGGTGTGCGGTGTAGGGATTTATAGTGGTGTGGTTGTGCAGGTTGGGGCAGCAAGGGGTGGTGGGATGTGCAGTGTGAGGGGGGGGGGGTTGTTGGGTTGAGGTGGGGGAGGGGGCTATAGTGAGGGATGTCCAGTGGTTGGTGGGGGGTTGTGTAGTGTGGTTTGGGGTGTAAGAAGAGGGGGTTGTCCAGTAGGGGAGGGGAGAGGGGATAGAGGGGGATGTTCAGTGGGAGGGGGTAGGCTGTGTAGTGTGTGTGTGTGGGGGGGGGGGTGTAGGCGATGAGGTTGGGTAATGGGGGGATGTGTGTAGATATGGGTTGTATGTGGAAATGGGGTCTTTACATTATGGGGGGGAGGGGTTGTAGGGGGATATGCTATGGCAGATCTAGGGGGGAGGTTGTGTAGTGGGGGATGTAGTGGGGTGGTTTTTAGAAAGTATTGTTTTCAATTATACATATTGTTTTTATTTAACGGGGGATTTTACAGAAAACAATACTCTATCTCTTTATGATAATTTTGATGCTAAAAAATACACTTAATTATTTTTCTAATGTTTTTTTAAGAATATTGCTGGAATTTATTAATCATTTTCATTTATTTTTGGATGAAATATTTAAATTCGTTAACAACGAGAATAAATTTCTATGGTATTCACATTTAGTGCGTTCAGGAAACAATGTTCATGCTCTACATTTTCAGGATCTGCTTTATCATGTTCTGGAAACACTGTTCATACCCTACGTAGAGAAACGTAGCATAAGGATGAAAATCAGTGTATAATTTATCAGATAAGAGAAAAGTATGGTTAATAAACCATATGTTATCGACAAATATTGGAAGAGGAACCCTACGTTAGGAAAGAACCCTACATTTTGGATATTAGAAAAGAATGGAAGGAGAACCGTACGTAAGTGTTAATCATTACATTTGTCTCTCAAAAGTACGGTTCATCAGCATTACTTTTGTATACAACCATACGTTCTTAGAAAAGTATGTATGAAGTAAAAGTATGGATATTTCAACATACGTTTGAAAGATGAAGAAAAAATTATGGATGACCAACCCTACGTTTGTGATCAACCATACATTTTCAACTCTATGTTTCAAGGCTATGTCATCAACCTTGCGTTTATGATCTACTTTATTTTCAAAGGATGCGTACTGTATAACTAAACATTACATTTGGCGTTAGATAATTTAAATTCGATATTATTATGCAATGGTCAGCAAACTGATTATTAGGCTTATTTAAAGCCTGTTTTAAAGCTGATATTAAAGTGCGACTTTAACTAATTCAAATCCATTTTATTAATGGGTTAAGGATATAATTAAAAGGAGCTTTATATACTGAGTCTTCACGGAAGTTACGACCACTCTATAAATTCAAATGTTTGAATATCAGGAATCCGAATGTGACTTTTGTGGATCTAAATTAACAGATGAAAGTGTTTGTCATTAATATATATATATATAATCTTTTCCAAACAGAAAAGTGAGATCTCTCTCTCTCTCTCAATATCTTTCGATCATTTATAAAAAGGAAGAAAAATAGAGACTATTAAAAAACATAGATTTGCTGATTTAAGAAGAACGACAAAGCATTGTTTCTTGAAGAAGAAGAATCACGATTGAAGTTTCATTCATTATACATAAAAAATTATTGTGAATTTGCTAATACTGAATTTGTTAATAATATTTCTATATCGACTACAACAGGATAGACTCAAAACGACTCTTTTGTGAAGATCATTATTTCGTAAGGTGATGATCTATCTAATGTCAATAGCATGTTGTTTCAATTGTGAAGAACATATGGAAACTATTTTCAGAATACAAAAATATTTCTATTCTATTATTCATTGACCATCATCTCACACTAAGCTATGTAGGTTCTTTGAGTGAACCAGAATGATTTGTTTTGCCTTAGATTATAAAGGTGTCAACTGCTTGTACTCAGTTGTTAAAAGGTCTATTGAAACAAGGACCATATAGTGAAAATCACCAATGTCGTGAAGTAGAGCGTTGGTTTTGTTGACTAGGGGCTTTCTTTTACCCAAACCACTATACATCATGGGTCTCTGCACATCATATTTCTGCTACATTAATTCATCTGATTAAAGCAAATGAGTAGAACACAATCTCGTGAAGATTTCTGAAAAGACACAATTCACCACCCTTCTGTGTATATTTTGTATAATCTGATACAACAATTGGTATCAAAGGTTGATATTTCTCATAAATACTTAACAAGATAAAAGTGATTATATGAAGAGAATTATGACTGATACAAGAGAGGTAATGTCTATAGTCAGAGCACCATACTTCAATGGAGAAAACTATGGATTCTGGAAGTCATGAATGATTATGTATCTGAAAAATATTGGATACAGAGTATATTCTACAATTCAGACTCCATATGAAATACTAGAATAACATGAAACATAGAGTGCGGCGACTGAATAAGAATATTATATGAAATCAAAGGTAATTAATGAAATTATATGTGTTCTAGGACTTGATGAATTTAACAGAGTATCTCAATGCCCGAAAGCATATGAAATGTGGAAAAATATTGTTGTTTCTTATGAAGGAACTAACAATATTAGGGAAATGAGATATGAAACTGCTAAGATTAAATTTTATACATTAATAGTGGTTGAAGATGAAAGTATAACTCAAATTAATGGAATATTGAAAGAGATTTTCAATAACATAACTACATTGGGAGATCCCATTAAAAAAGCTGATCATGCTTTAAAAGTATTGAGAGTACTACCTAGAAGATGGAATAGAATCTCTGCTGTAATCCAATAGTCGACACCTTTCAAATACATAACCATGAGAGAACTAATTGGAACACTAATGATGTATTATGTTGAGAGGGAAGATGAATCAAATGAACATAAAGTGTTTATCAAATGAAATGAAACTGCCTTGAATGTTTCATCATAGAGAAAAAATAGAAAGATGAAGAAAAGTGTAAAAGAGAAATAAGAAAGTTCTGATTTATCAAATTCTGATGTGGGACTAGATTAGATATCCAGAAGATTCACTAAATTCTATAGAAAGAAGAAGGGCTTTATAAAATACTTCAAAAAGGATGACAATGAAGTCAGATGTTATTAATGAAAGAAAATGGTAAAAATTAGATGTGATTGTCCTCAGCTAAAAGAAGACAAGAAAAATAAATTCTTCAAAAGAAATTATTATGAAAATAAGGACAAGAAAGCCAATAAAGCTACATGGAGTGTATCTAAATACTCAAATAGCACTTCTGAATCAGACTCATAATAGAAGGAAACAAATATGAAAGCTAACATGTGTTTTATGGAAGAAACAGATGAGGTACAATCTTACTACTCTTCTGACTCTAGTTTTAAATGTAGTTACTCTAATAAAAAACATGCCACCTTCTGAAATATTCTTGATGAAAGATATGATTCCTTATTTATAAAGCATAAGTCTTTAATGAACATTCATAAGGCTGTTTTTGTTGAAAGAGATACAATTATAAAACAACGTAAGGAGTTAATTGAATTGTTTGACTTAATTAACACTAATAATTAAGATTATGAATCAAAGATAAAATCACTAAAAACTGAAGAGGGAACATATAAAAATGAATCCTTAGGTTTTACTAAAAGAGAAAATACATTAAATGAAATTCATGGAAAAAATGTCATTATAAAGGAAAGATTTGGAATTGGCAATAAAGGTGAAAACCCCAAGCTGTACAAGAATTATTTTATTCCAAGTAAAAAAAGATTAAATTGTAATTACTATGGAACGAGGGGTCATATTTCTAAAAACTATTTCTTAAGCCAACCCCAAATCAGTGGTATTAATAATTAATTTATATTAAATGATTTATTTTATTCTTGTGAAATTATAAAAATAGAGAAATTATGGATCCCCAGATCTCTACTAGAAAACACCACTGGACCCGACAAAATATGGGTACCAAAGAAAAATATGTAAAATGCCTTTGTAGGGAGAAGGTCACAAAATCAAAAAGGACATATGGTATATGGACAGTGGCTACTCAAGTCATATGAGTGGACACTCAATGAATTTCTCTACACTCACTCAAAAAGATGATGGACTTGTCACTTTTGGTGACAATTCCAAAGGGAAAATCATTGGTATTGGAAGAGTTGGAGATCCAGAAGCTATCTTAATCAACAAAGTACTTTATGTACAAGGATTGAAACACAATATGATAAGTATATCTCAACTATGTGATGATGGTTATGCTATTGATTTTTCTAACAATTGTTGTTCTGTTTTCAAAAATAAACAGCTTACATTTAGATCACCTAGAACTGAAAATGTGTATACCCTGGATTTAAATTCCTTATGTAAATAAAACGTAAACTACTAAACTACTAAAGTAAATGATTCTTGGATCTTAAATAGGAAACTTTGAGATAATAATGAATATGTTTTACATAAATTATCTAAGAAACAATTAGTTTCTGATTTGCCTACTCTCAGATTTGAAAGTGACAGATTCTGTGATGCAAGTCAACTTGGAAAGAAACACAAATCATCCTTCAAATATTTGAACAGAATTGCTACATCTAAACCACTTGAACTTATCCATATGGATTTGTTTAGATCATTAAGAGTAGCAAGCTTGGCTGGTAAATTATATGTATCTGTTTTAGTTGATGACTATTCCAGATTTACTTGGATTTTCTTTTTAAAATATAAAAATGAATATTTTACATTATTTGAAAGTATTTGTGAAGCTGTTCAAAATGAAAAAGGTTTTAAAATAATTTAATTAAGACGTGATCAGGGTGGAGAATTTGAGAATCAGTAATTTAATTCCTTCTGGTCAAATATGGGTATTAAACACATCTTCTCTGTACTAAGAACACCTCAACAAAATAGAATTGCTGAAAGAAGAAATAGAACAATTAAGGAAATCAATAGGACTATGCTAAATGAAAATAGTCTTCCAACCTATTTTTGTGAAGAATATGTAAGAACATCCTACTATATAATGAATGGATTTTTATTTATACCTCCTTTGAAAAAGACATCCAATAAACTTTGGAATAACAGAAAACCTAACATAAATTACTTTAATGTTTTTGGATGCAAAGTTTACATCTTGAACACCAAGGACAATCTTTTTAGGTTTGATCCAAAATCTAATGAAGGGATTTTATTAGGATATTCAACTACCTACAAAGCTTATAGAGTCTATAATAAGAAGTTAGTGATTGTTGAAGAATCAGTTCATGTGAAATTTGATGAATCTGATCCCTTTAAGAAAAGGACAGATCAAATGGATGAATATGACTCTAATGATAACATGAGACTTGAGAAAATGAAAAATTATTTTGAAAAAGATATAAATGAAATTCAGTCTGGTTAATAAGAACATGATACTGAAGAACCTATAAGTGTACTACATAGACTGACTAGAATTGTAAATAATCACTCTTTAGAAACTATAATATGTGACATATAAATAGGAATAGAAACTTGAAGAAATATACGGAATTTTGTAGATTTCACTACCTTTCTATCCCAATTAGAACCCAAGTCTATAGAAGAAGCTTTAGATGAGGAATGCTGGATGATAGAAATTCAAGAAGAATTAAACTAGTTCAAAAGAAATGGAGTATGGGAACTAGTTGAAAGACCACAGAATTATCCAGTGATAGAAGCTAAATGGATCCTTACAAATAATCAAGATGATAATGGAATAATAACTATAAATAAATCTATACTTGTAGCTAAAAGATATAATCAGGAAGAAGTTATAGATTATGAGGAGACCTGTGCACCTATAGCTATATTAGAATCCATTAGAATCCTTTTAGCCTATGCATCTAATATGACCTTTCAATTATTTCAGATGGATGCTAAGTCTGCCTTTCTAAATGGTTATTTAAGGGAGAAAGTTTATGTTGAGAAAGCACTTGGTTTTGAAAATTCTCAAACACCAGATTCTATTTTTAAACTTACTAAATCTCTTTATGGCCTTCAATAAGCACCTAATGCTTGGTATGAATGATTAAACTCTTTTTTATTTAAAAATGATTTTACTGTTGGAATGGAAGATCCAACACTTTTACAGAAAACTGTAAATCCTAATATTTTATTGGTTCAAATTTAGGTTGATGCTGTAATTTTTGGAACAACTAATAAAACCATTTTTCATGGTTTTTCAATGTTAATGAAAAAAGAATTTAAATTGAGCATGATGGGAGAATTAAATTTTTTAAGGAGATCAAATTTATCAAAAATATTTTGGAAATGATTTGAATCAAAGCAAATACATTACTGATTTATTAAAAAAAATTGGACTTGAAAACAACAAGACATATACAACTATTATTTCTACAAATATAAAACATGATTTGGATGAAACTGGAAAATCAATTGACAACAAGTTATATAGTGTTATGATTGGTAGTTTATTATATCATTCTGCTGTAGGCTAGCTATAATGTATTCAGTATGTCTTTGTGAAAGATTTCAATCAAATCATAAAGAATCTCATTTAACTGCTATTAAAATAATTTTTAGATACTTAAAAGGGACAGTTTTTCAATCTCTTCATTATCCCAAAACATCTTATTTTAATTTAATTTAATATTCATATGAAGACTTTGGGTGTTGTAGATTTGATAAGAAAAGCACATCAGGAACATTTCACTTTTTAGGGAAATCATTAGTGTCATGGTCAAGTAAGAAACAATATTCAATTTCCTTTTCAACAGCTGAGGGAGAAGTTGTTTCTACTGGCAGTTGATGTGCACAAGTGTTGTGGATGAAAAACACTCTTATAGAATTTGGACTAAATTTTAATAATACGCCTATTTTATGTGATAGTACTAGTGCTATAAATATTTCAAAAAATCCTATTAATCATTCATGGACTAAGAATATTGATATAAGGCATCAGTTTATAAGAGATCATGTTCTTAAAAAGGTTATATCTTTAGAATTTATAAGTACTGAAATTAAATTAGCTGATATCTTTACTAAACCACTTCCAACTACAAGGTTTGATTTTATTAAGGGTAGCTAGGTTTTTTTAATTTTAAATAAAGTTTTATTTTACTATGTTGTTTCTCTAATTTAATATTGTTTAAAATAATTTATTTATTTAATATAAATAAGATTTTTTTCTTCTTTTCCTCACTTAATCGATTTTATTTATATTTAAAATCGATGCAATGATTAATATAAACATGGGAATCAAGGCTGTTATAAACCTTTCGACTTTTAAACCATTTCATTTCTACCAAAACATTTTCAAACCTGCGAAACTGCACCACTTCTCGTTAAACCCTAATATTCAAACCTTTGAAACCCTAACCTTCATATATAATTATATAAATGGAAAAGAATAAGATGGATGATGAGGCTGAGTCCAACAATGCCAAGAAAGAGCTCTTAGAGGGAAGAAAAATTTTACAGGGAAATGTCATAGACCTGGAATGGCTATGTCAGACAAATATTCGGTTGAAACAAGCTCTCGCTTTTCAAAATCTTGAGCAGACATTCAATGGTTAGAAGTCTGAGTTTTTGAATGAAGCCGAAATGCGATATTTATTTATGTCTGTACAATTTAGTCTAGGAGAAAATGAGGATACTATGGTAGTTATGATAGAAGATAGAGAGGTCTCGATATCCTCTATGGAGGTTGGTCAGATTATGAACTGCCCTCATGAGGGAGTGTTTCATTTTGATTTGAAAAATATAGAAGATTATGTACATAAATCTGTGGAAAATATGTTTTTTCATTTTTGTTCTACTTCTATAAAGAAGATGGTCATAAAGGACCTAAAGCCATATCAAAAAATCTTAGTAAAATTTGTTCAAACGGGGATTGCACCGAGGATGTCTGAGTCGGTGAAAATTTTGTATCCAGATATGTATATAATGTTTATGTTCATTAGTGATATAAATATAAACTTTCCTAGGTACATGATAAGGTATCATTACTACTACTATCAAAGTGAGGCTTGGATGAATTTTTATCAGTTTGGTAGATTCTTCTCAAAAATACTGTTAAAAAGGATATGGTAAGTATAGTGGAATCCTGAGTAAGATTCCATCATAGTAACACCTTTGGTGATGGAATCCTATGAAAAATTGTCTATTTTTTGGAGCACCATAAAAGACAAACTTTTTCCAGAAGGAGTAGAGAAAGAAACAGAGAGTGATAAAGCTTAGTCTGCTAAGACCAAAGAGGGAAATGCTGATTCGAGAGTCAACTCTGCTGTGAGAAGAATCAGATTTGAAATGGAAGAAACTGAGGAAGAAAGAAGTTAGGAAGGACATCAGACTCAGAGAAAAATAATTGTTAATGAGGAACTTGTTTCCCCTGTACTAACAACAAACGATTTACTCTCTTATAATTTTGTAAGAGAAGATGCTTCCGAAAAAGAAATGGAAGCTATTATTGAGATGTCATAACCAGTGGAAGGACCTCATATTCAATCTGTAATTCAAGAAGAAACTGAAGAGGAGAATCCAGAATAGGTTGTAGATTATGTTGAAGGTACACTTCAATAGGAACAAGAGGCAACGCCTGGTGAGGAAGTGGTCAGACCTCAGGAAACTCTATAAGATATTCTTTTAGAAACTACAATTGAAGAACAAATTTTTGATGCTCATGATGAGCATGTTTCTGAAGATCAAACAGAAGTACTTCATGAGGATTTTTCTGTGGAAGATACTAGAAAGGACTATGAAGAAAAATATGTGGATCAACCTGCTCAGGAGACAGAAAAAGACATGTTTGATGCAGATTCTCTACCTTTTGTACTGTTGCATCACACTGGAACTTAGAATAAAAATCAAGCACAAGGTGCCTCTGATTCAAGGAATAAGGAAGTCTAAGAGATAAAAAGAAAGGTGTCTCATTTGGAATATGAAAATGTTACTCTGCAGAGATCCTTAGAATTAGAACAATGTAAATTTCAAAGACTTATGGGAAGTACAATTTCATGACATGAAATTGAATGTATTTAACAAGATATGTGGACGGAGGTTTCCAAGATGAAATCAGAAATGGTAAATAAGTCAGATCTGCTAGAAATTTAAGAATTTATGGAGACACAATTTGCATCTGTTGGGACAAGTGCTGCAAGTGGATCAGGTACTTCACCTTATTAATTCAATATGTTTCAAGCTATAACATCTTTCATGAAAAATAACAGTGATAGATTGCATGATAATCAATGCAACAATGCTCCATTATTATTCTTTTTAGACAATCAGAAATTTTTAGTTGATCAATTGACCTCTAGTGATCCCGGAATCAGGTCTGTCTTAAATAAAATCATAGTGAAGTTTTCTTTATTTATAGAGAAGGAAGAAATAATTCATGAGTTTTTCATATTCAACCTCGTAGAAGATATTCATATGACTCAAGAGACCATGGATCTTGTTATTATGCTTAGTGATGGAAGGATGAAACGGCTGAGGGAGCAGTTGTCAGAAATCATGTCTGTAGTTCAGAGGAGATAGACTCTATCTTATATCCTTCCCAAAACATCATTCCCATGTTCATCATGACTGTACCTATTCCAAAATCTCAATGAAAATGTGGATTCTTGTTCTATATTATTTGTTTTACTATGCTTGGTTTTATATGCTAGTAATCCAGATTTATTTATTGAAAAACAGTTACTGATATAGCATTTACTTGCATTCAGTGCTAAATTAATCTATGTTATATTCCATAATTTTTAATTCTTTTTGATAACATTAAAGGGGGAGAAATTTTTATAAACACAATAAATTTTTTTCATTGATTCATTTTATATATGGTAGAAATTCAAATTAAAAATTAAAATGTTGAAATTAGAGGGTGAAATTTGGATATTGTACTTTCACAATTCAAAACTATATGTAATTAATTTTTGAAAGTTAATTTCATTGGTTATTTTATAGGTTTGGTGATCATCCAAAAGGGGGATCTTGTTGAGCAAGTATTGTTTTCAACCATACATACTTTTTTTAAAGGGGGAGTTTATTGAAAACAGTACTCTATCTCTTTATGATAATTTGGATGCTCACAAATAACCTTAAATATTTTTCTGTTGTTTTTTTATGAATATTGCATGAATTTATTATTCATTTTCTTTTATTTTTGGACGAATTATTTAAATTTATGAACAAAGATAATTAATTTCTAATGTATTCACATTTAGCGTGTCTTGGAAACACTATTCAAGCTCTATATATTCGGGATCTTCTTTAGTGTGTTCTGGAAACACTGTTCATACCCTACGTGGAGAAACATAGCGTAAGGATGAAAAGCAGTGTATACTTTATCATATAAGAGAAAGTTATGGTTAATCAACCATTATTTATCAACAAATTATGGAATAGGAACCCTACGTTAGTAGGGGACACTACATTTGGGATATTAGAAATGTATGGAAGGAGAACCGTACGTAAGTATTAATCATTACATTTGTTTCTAAAAAGTATGGTTCATCATCATTAATTTTGTAAACAACCATAAGTTCTTAGAAAAGTATGGATCATGTAAAAGTATGGATCTTTCATCATACGTTCGAAAGTTGAAGAGAAAAGTATGGATGACAAACCCTACATTTGTGATCGACCATACCTTGTCAACCCTACATTTGAAGACTACTTCATCAACCATACATTTATGATCTGTGTTACGTTAAGAGGATTTGTACTGTATAACTCAACCTTAAGTTTGACGTCGGAGAATTTAAATTCAATATTATTATTCAACGGTCAGTAAGATGAATATTATGTGGATTTAAACCCGGTTTTAAAACATATTTTAAAGTGCGACATGACTGATTCAATGTTGTTTTATCAATGGTTTAAGGATCTAATTAAAAAGATATTTATATGTCGAGTCTTCCAGGAAGTTATGACTACTCTATAAATTCAAATGTTTGAATATCACGAGTCAGAAGGCGGCTTTTATGGATCTAAATTTTCATAAGAAAGTGTTTGTCATTATTATATATATATATATATATGATATTTTACAAAAAAAAAGTGAGATCTCTCTCTCTCTCTCAATCTCTTTCGATCTTTTATAATAAGGAAGAAAAAAAGAGACTATCAAAAAACACAGATTTGTTGATTTATGAACAATGATAAAGCTCTATTTATTGATGAAGAAGAATCATGAATGAAGTTTCATTCGTTCTACATAGAAAATCTACTGTGAATCTGCTACTGCTGAAGTTTTGAATTATATTTCTATATCTACTGCAACGGGATCAACTCTGATTGACTCTTTTGTGAAGATCATTATTTCTGAAGGTGATGATATATCTACAATTAGTTGCATGCCATTGTAATTGTGAAGAACATATGGAATGTATTTTCAAAATACAAAATTCTATTTTTCTATTCCTGAGTGACCAGCTTCTCGTACTAAGCTGTGTATGTTCTGGGAGTGAACTAGAAGGCTTTGTTTTGACTGAGATTGTAATGCTGTCAATTTCGTGTGCTCAATTGTTGATAGGTCTTTTGAAACGAGGACTAGATAGTGAAAATCACCAAACTCGTGAAATGGAGAGTTGTTGGAGTGGATTATGGGCTTTCTGTTTCTCGAATCACTATACATCATGTGTCTATGGACTTCATATTTCCGCTGCATTAATTCATCTGATTAAATTAAAAGAGTAGAGCACAATCTCACAAGGATTTCTAAAAAGACACAATCCCCCCCCACTTGTGTATATCTACTATAATCTTATTTCAAAGGTGGTTGTGCTAGAGGGGGTTGTAGGGGGTGGGGGTCGGATTATTGTGTGAGGGGTGGGGGCTACAAGAGGGAGGGGAGGGGATTGTAAGAAGGGTGGCTCTACAGTGGGGTATTATGCACCGGGGGGGTTACACATCACTAGTCATGGCCTTCTATGCCAAACACCTTCTCTATACCCATGTTCAACCCATCTCTTATATTGCCTAATCTAAAGCGGTATCTGCCCAAACAGATTTTTCAACACAACCTCAATGGGTTGTATCCAATGTGAATATGAATTGGATGACTATATTGTCTAACCACAGTGAGAGGCATAAAAAAACTCAAGTTACACAATTGGAAAACCTCTGGCACCACCTATGAGCCGTTTTTTCAAAAAAAATACTTTCACAACCATCTACCTCATCCATCATAACCATGTCACCTATGTTCTATTAATTGACATCATCCATATTCACATGGTCCTATACCAACACATACCCATAGAACCATCTTAGCGATCACATCATGAAACGATTTCCATACCTGACGTCATCATTCCAAACTAAAACAAGAGTCATAAATCACACATACCATTCCATAATGGACTCCACCATACAATTTCACAAACGAGACTACCTTCTACTATTTTCCTAATTACTATAAAATTATTAAGAAGTTCAGAAATGGTCTCCCATAGATCATATCCCTCGCACCTATTAACCACATATCACATAACACACATATAAATTTATGATAATGCTATTCAGCAAATTCTTTATAATCATATATGTCTACTCGTATAAGACTGAACTCTAACTAGTTTTCAAATGGGATGAATAAAAAATACACATGAAAATATAAAAAGGGGCATAATATTCACAAATATGTAAACACCTCATCTAAGTGAGATAAATAATTGAATAAAGGATATATAACTTTAGCCTTTATCTAATATAATTCCTAATTCAAATGATTCCCCAATCTAGAAGTAAAAGAGTGAGATCCATCAATCGGGAATCGTAATGAAGGAGAAAGAGGAGTAAATTGCAAGATCAACAGAATTCCCATCCATAAAACATCATTTTAATATCAAAATAAAAAAACATTTTCATTCTCCTAGAACTATTCACAGTGTGAACTGTATATTCATTCCATGGGACATCAGGATGTCCCCCACCTCTTTATAAATATTTAATTCCATGGCACATAGTGTCATGATGGGAATGGATATATACCACCATGAAACTCCCAAACGTCTTCCTTGTACACTCCCAACCCACAAATATTTTAAATCCACGAAAAATACATGAGATTTTCTATATCCCAAACATGTAATATCTCATCCATATTTTTTTTGTCTATATGAAAACAAAATATCTCCTCCATATCAAGTGCTTGACCTTATTTGTCCCAAAATTTTATATAACATTGAATGCAGATGTATCGTTACCACATGCCAATAATACCCCAATTACTCAATATAATTAATTGATCCTTTCTGTGAGAACTTATCCACTAGGAATTTCCAACCCAATCACTTCCCGACCAAAGGTCTCAATATCATGGTGGTTCCACACCAAAAATCATACCATAAAAACCATATTATAACCATCACACACCATCATTTCCCACATACCATCATATTTTCATTTCATAATCCCACCATACATTATGCCCATCGTATACAATAATAAACTCAATGCTCATAAAATTTATCTACCAATCGTGATGCCTATTTATTTACCACACTTTTTCAATTCACTTATCGCACATACCCCTCATTGCACCAATTTTCCTAACAAAAAACTAAAAACCACAGTCGTATGCTCAAAATGTAACTCTAACTATCATGGGCTCTCAAAAAGGTGAGTTTTATCTAACAATTATGAGATTTCTACTGCAAATAAATTGAAATACTTTCACTGGAATAGTATTTGTCATGTGAAGACCGAAATGGGGAAAACTATGTTGTGGTAAATTCCATAGTTGGAATAGTATGTTGTTTTTATGACATGTTGCACATGTTTTTTTGTGCTATTTTAAGTACTGTTTGACGGTGTATGCAACAGAGGAGATGGCTGGAATCATGGTAGTTTTTTGGAAATACACTATATAAATAGTTTAAAACTATTTGTAAAGTGTATTTTGAGAGTAGTTTTAACAATGATTTTAATAATCCATTGGTAATACACTATATAAATGGTTTAAAACCATTTGTATAGTGTATTCCCATAATTGTTTTTCCAAGGGTTTTAATAAACCACTAGTAATACTATATACCAATAGTTTATACAATTTTGGTAAACTATATATACCAATATTTTATTAACCCTTGGTGAAAAAATATACCAACAATTGTTGTGAAACCAATGTCTTAGTGACGGTCACACTTCCATATACCAACAATATGTTAATAAACATTAGTATATGCCTTTTACAATGCCTTACTGACCATCATTCTGGAAAACCCTTGTTATGTAGTATACCAACAATTTGGATGCCTATACCAATGCTTTTAAACCATTGGTATAAGCTATATTTTTAGTAGTGATAGATGAGGTTGAGTGATCAACACAAGGTAATGACTGGGTCTGGATAGTTGAAACTATATTGACATAAGGCATAAACAAAATATATTTTTATTTTCACTCAGTCCTTTGGAAGGAATCCAAGGTATCCTTGTTATTTCCAGAATTAGAGTTATCGTAGTTCAATCAGGCCCATGGGATTGGCCCAAAGGTAGATTCCCTTAATATGAGGATAACATGTCATGATAATTATTGGAGATTTATAGATGTTTGTTTCCCTAGTTCGTGTAGAATCCAAATATGAATGAAATAATTTTTAGAACTCCATAAGATCATGTGATCTATCATTGGTTTGTGGAACAAGGGATAGAAAATGAGAAATATCATCGATAGAGAGAGTGGGCGACTTATGTATTAGGAAAACCTAGCCGATATCAAACCATGAAGAGGTGTCATGCATATCCTATATATTGAAGTTATTAGAGTTGTCACCGATCCTTTAGATAGGGAGTACTCACTGAGGCTACCTTCTATATTAGTATATATCTTGTTTAATCACTATTATAGGATTACACTCAAAGGATTCCCTTGTGACCTACATTCCTACATTACATGTGTTGATTTTAGGATTGTCTTGATATAAAAGAGAGTACCTACCTAGAAAATATAATGAAAAATAAATGATCCAATTGTCCTTTCAAGAGTACTCCATGTCATTGTGGTGAAATATCCAAAGGATTTCACATGATGAAAGATGAATTTTCCAGAAGACATCAAATGATCTTGGTGGTCTATCCTGGAATCCATCACATGACCTAGATGGGTTGTCTATAGGGTGTCGTATGATCCAGTGGACTTTACCTTGTCTCGTGGAAGGGACTGGATGACACATATGGAGGGTGTCATGAGAGTCAGTATGACATTCCTTAGAGGGTGTAGCATGTCTTGGCTAACACTCCTGGAGGGAATTTATAGACTTGTCCAACATGTTTGGTGGGAATCATGAGTCTAAGATGATATTCCTATAGGGTGTCATGAGGGCTTAGTTGAAATGTGCAGATGTATTTGTGAGACATAGTTGGAATGATTTGGTGTTGTTATTTGAGTTAGGTGATTCATATTAATAATGTTACGAGGATTGTGATATTTCCCAAAGTTCATCACATGACTAAAGTGGTGTACCCCATGGGAACTATTTGACTTTGTCAGAAATGTCTAGAAGGCTCTACATGGCCTTGGTGTTATACTTTGGGAGTGTCACAAGATCTTATTTTCATGTCCCCATGATTTTTCATGTCTTTGATGGATCACGTGAAGTGAATGATGGTAAACAGACATGTTTTGGTATGAGTTTTTCACATTTAGTCTTTCTTATAGCCTTCGTATTGTAAATTCAATAGATTTATTCAGAATTTGTTCATTTTTAGTCTCATGTGACTTGGAATATGCATGGTATTTTCATCATATATCTTTCCTAAAGTACTTAATGTGATCTAGGAATGATCACATGATGTTCTTTATGCATGGAGCATGATCACTATATATATTTGAAAATATATTACAAGATGGAATACTTGCAGGTCATGAGATCAACTATTTTGAGAAATCCACTTTGGTGGTTGTGTTAAATTCCCATAGTTTTTCCTCTTGGTTTCTATTAGTCATGGAAAAATTTTCATGTTGGTGTGGGGAAATTATATGCCTCTCTTCCATGAGTTTTATTTGTTTTTTTGGCTATCAAGTTTGGATCCCGGTAGGATTCGACAAAGGATAAGGGAACCATGAAACATTACAAGCCTTTTCTATGGATCTCTCTAAGGACATCTCATACATTTTTGTTATCATGAGTCCCTCTAATCAATTCCTTTATTATTAGATTATTTACAATTAATGGGGAATTTTTTAATCCCTCAAGAATGTTAAAGGGATTCTATATTTTCACATTAACATGTCCAAGGGACTTCATGAGAAGAATGTGCATGTTGAAAGTAATTCTCATGATTATTGATGTTTTACCCAGTACATTTCACCAATAAAGGGTGGTTTGTCTGGGGGACCCCTTCCAAATAAAGGCAGCTTTTTTGGGAGTCACACTAGACCATGTTGCGGACATCCTTAAGTGTTGAATGAGTCTTAAAAACATGAGTGCTCTAGACTCCTCCATATTTTAGTTAATTTGTTCATTTTACATTAGTAATGAGTTATACTAAGCTGCATGAGTATTGCCCAGAAAAATAAATCTATTTGTTGATGATGCATCGCATGAAAAATAGGGGTCCTATAGAGGTGTGAAGAAATTTTGTTGAGAAGTCCATATGTTTGTACTTAGGGAGCCAAAAGGGGATGTTCATAGACTCTTGGAATTACATAAGGCTTTTTGTTCATTGAGGCTTAAAATATATGAACCTTTCATGACTGAGGAATGTATGTTTTTAGGTACTCGTGGTGTATTGTGGACAAGTAGGGGCACGTCATGATATATTTTATTACAGAGAGTATCTCCAGCCACCAACCATTTATTTTCATTTTTTTAATATTCTAAAAAGGATAAGGCTCATGAAATATTGCTCACATGTTGTGAGGGACAATTATCCATCCCATTGTTAATGCATTTTATAATGTTAGTGACTATTAGAGGTCTTTTCCTTTATGAATATTAATCTCATTTTCAATGGATTTTCAGGCTAAATTATTAGGTCTTTGCTACTGAAAAACCATGTGGTCTATCAGAGCTGGAGGACAAGTTAAAAGGGTTACCAATGGATCTATAGTAGGTTATGAACTACTTGTGGAGTCTTCTTGTGACCTTATATTGGTCACATGATCACAAGTCCCTTTATGTCATACACGATCCGTAGGTCTCGGCAACCTTCTTCTTCCTTTTCCCTTATGAGGAAAATTATAACCGTATTAATGTATTTTTCCATTAGGAATTTTATGGTTCACATTTTTTGGGCATCAACAAATTTCACCCACACATGAGTTACTCTTTAATGGAAAAGGTCTCGGTTTTGAGGAAACCAAATTTCTGTTATAGTTTTTAGTGTTTTTAGCGGTGTCATGAATCAGTGTCTTGAGAAATATTTCTTCTAATAGGAAATGGTTGAAATTTCATGAAATAACCTATATATAGTGGGATAATGACTGGATTTATATAATGTTTTTCATTCCTCCATATCTCTCTCGACTTGACCCCATTGAATACCCATAATGCAAGACCACTATGCACGTCCTGATCACGAGGCATGTTCACGAGATTTGATCATGATCCCCAATTTCACAAGAACTCCCCACAGGGATGATTTTACTCGGGTGCATGTCTAGATCAAACACAAACCATACTTCCTTAGTTTGATGAACTCCAGTGATGTGAATTGCGATTGTGTTCTTGTTTTCACCAGATCCACTGGTTGAATCACATGATCAATTGATCTTTGTACAGTTCATGTGACCTTGTCTAGTTCCAGAAATACAGAGTCTCCCAAGAAGTCAAGTGATTTTGAAATTCCTTTCATGGGGTATTCAACTTACAACCCCTTAATAATTTAGCATATTCGTAAACCCATTATACGGTTTTCAAATACTAGTAGATTCATGTGATGTGAATGATGTAGGTAGAATTTAATGTATTTGTTTCAGAAAATATTTTATATTTTCTTTTCCTCAAATGAGCCACTTAATAATTTTAAGATGTCTTTTGGTTCATGTCAGACATCTCACAAGGCATCGAAGAAAGACGAAAAGGCAGTGATAACCTGTTGTGTTGTTATAGTGGTGATTATAGACCCTACATTCCATCGTATCATCCTGTAACCTAAACTATGCCGAATGAAGCTAATTGAATTAAAATTATCCAACTATACCCTTTCATACATCTTTCTAATATATGATTTTTTTTCTCACAAATGATGGTTCAATTCCTCCATTGAATTCATCATTTATACCTGCTTCTGGGATTTTGGGAACCTAGAACACATTCTAAGAGAAGATCTCTCAGCATATAAATTATGTCCTAGGGGACAATGAGAAAGGTCACCTATTGAAATAAATTCTTAATGATCTCAATGGGACAGATCAAAAACCTTTTGAGGACGTCCATTTGTATCCCTCAATAATGAATAAGTCTGCCTCCGATCAAATCCTTTCTTGGATCTCTTGTTGGGATATTCAACCAGGGAGAATTTATGGACTGGAATGGAGATGTCCCTTCTAAGTTCAATATATTATTTATTTATTTTCCATGGTGTTGATGAAAATTGGAATGTATGAGTCCAACTTCATATCAAATATGTCTTCTTATTGAAACATGGGTCTGATGATGGAGTCACTCAGTCATTGGAGCCCCGACGCAAATAATTTCAACATATAGATGGAAGGGTTTTCATTCGTCTTTAGAATGTGGAAAAGATATGTCTTACACCAATACATATATGTATGTATAATGAGTTCTTTCCTACACAATATGATTGGGGTGATGTGATGAGTACCCCTCCTTTAGCATAAGATCTGATTACGGTGTCTGAGAAGGCCCCTCTAAATATGGTTCTTGCTTGTGTCGATATACCATTTAGTACAGTGGTGGAGTTATTTATCAATAATATCAACTCTAATTAAGAGGATAAAAATAAAAAATAATTACTCACGAAGGATAACTGTTGTGTAGTGGGAACTTACAAGACCATTTGTTAATACATGATGTTTAAATAATGGGGATGGGAAATCGTCGCTTGTGTTGATCAAATAGTCTAGCTGGATGGGTTTCATACCGTGTACATGAGTGGGTACCTACTAACCATGAAAGAGAAATTGTGAGTCTGGGACTCCAATTTTATGATGGAAACTACTATAGCAGTGGTGGAGCACATCGGGCTAGCCATCCCTATTCTTGAAAAACTCTATTGCATCCTAGACCATTTTTATAATGGAAATTCACCTGACATGATCCTAGGCCCCATCTATGTATTAGGGTGATGGATATGGGCTCACCAAAGATGTTATGAATATATAATTATTTTGGATATACCTTATTTCTATTTCATACCTTATCTATAGTTAATTAATGGGGTATGATCCATTAAATTGAAATATCAGTATATCAAGGATTAGGTGAGAAATTATGATATTCTATCTATTATAACATATGGAATGGTTCGAAAAGTGGTTTTTATGGTAATTATAGTCATGAGGCACATGCTTACATATTGTCACTTCACAAGGAAGTTCATTCAACCTGCATTGATGGGAACCTCATCTGTGAGTACTATGGGCCATTTTAGTTTGCAAACTAATTCAAATGTGTCCAAAAAACATTCATGAATCTGTTAATGTTATATCAATGTAGCACCAGATGCTTGCTCAAAAATTCTAGCTAATTTTTATGAGAGAAGATACATTTGAAAAGATACACCTTCATCCTTGTAATGTTGAACTCTTCTTATCTTGTGGTTTTTTGGATTCACACATATCCAAGTGGACTAATATCAAATTTAGTAAGCAGGTCTTACCAAACAACTGATATAGATTACAATCCCAGACCTAGAAAATATTTGTCTTATAAATGGGACAAAGTCCTTAAAATAACCTCATCAATATTTCAGTTGCTTAATATTGTAGAAAGAAGCACCTACTAACAATGATACATCAAATGTAGTAACATGGGTGAGGATGTGTAGAATTTGTTTTTCCAATCGTATCCCAATATTGGGTTGTTTTGAAGGCATGTTGTTTAGAAGTTGAACTCTAAACATTATTATAGTACTCAATGGTTTGTTTGGATTATTTTTCATATATCGATGTGTATATTGGTATCACCTCTAAATACCATTGTGATGATGTTAGGGAATTTCTTAGAGAAATTTATTCAGCTTTCACGAGCATCAAGGGTCCACTATTTTTCTCCTTGTTGGTTCGTCAACTAGTTTTATAGGGAATACATCAAATTTATGCTTATGAACAGGGATACTCTATCAATGAGGAAGAAGTATTTCTGGGTTTACTGTGATTATTAAGCTGTCATAGCTCTCTTGGAATTGCATTAATGTAATAAATATATATTGACCTAGTTGGAGGCTACATAGGGACATCCGATATTTTAGTCCCCTAAATATATTCCCCATGGTACAACCTTTGGAAAGGAATTTGGTAATTAATAGTGAAATGATGATGAAGGGTCCCCGGGTCTATAAGCATTAATGAGGGAAGTGATTTCCACAACTAGTGATAATGATTCAACATTAGAACCTTCTAGGGGACTTAAATAAAATGGAATGCGAAGAAGAAAAGTAAGTGATGTGTATTGACAGGTCCTTCCCCTCCATAATTTTAATTTATGTGTGACATATCAATCTATTTTTATATTCTGTCATTCTAGTAGTAAATTATGATTTTAATTAAATTTATAGGTCCCCATTGATAACTCTTAGAAAAACATGTTTCGATTTCATGGGACATTGGCGGGTGTTTGGTTTCTCCAAAAAGAACTTTTCCATCAAGATTTACATGTAAAAAAGTGGATATGGATGAGGTTCTCATTCAATCATGTCTATTTTCTAATGTATATGTTTCAGTGATTTCACCATTCAATCCAGTGTGGGTGGATTCACTATTGTAGGATGCTGAGACAATCTACAATTCTAATACCACATTATCTTATATTGGTGTGATTGTTGAAGAAGTTGAATACATATCCAAGATAGGATGCTGTATTTGTTTAAGTTGCATCACATGATACTATCATTTTATCCTACAGTCCTCGATGAGGGTGAGAATTTCATTTGTTCTGAACAGGAACCCAGTGTGTCATGAAGCGACTCATAAAAAGAAAGAGTTGTGTCTTCCCCTTAGGATAGGGTTGGGGTAGTGGATTTCAGTCGTGATACGACCGAGAAATTTATATTTCTATAATTTTCCACATTTTTTGGTTACGTTGGGATATCATATTTTTAATCCTCTTACTAATGAGACCATGTTCCCTTATACTGCAGTGTGTACTCCCCAAGGACTGGAAGATTTAGTGCTTTCTCCGTTGGGGGATATTCTGACCAGATCTAACAATATTGATGTTGTTTCTCTATCATCAACATAATAGACAATAATTTCAACTATTTCCCTATGTGACCTAGTCCTGACATACATCCCCATCCAAAAAATGGGTTTGTGAGATGGTCTAGATTCTGAACCATTCTATAATTGGATCAAGAGAAACATGTGGAGGGAGGTCTGGGACATAGTTTTGGATCCCCCCTTGGAGTAGTTGAAGGATCAGTTGATTCTCCATTAGTTTATGTTTTCCAAACCTAGTTAAAAGGGTTTCAATTATTCCACCACTCAAGTTCAATTAAAATAAAAAGTATTTTTGGGAGAACATAATAGGGTCCTCAAATTGAGTGTGGAAGCTATTAATTCCCCCTCTTTGGGGAAGTCAGGCAGGGATGAGAATGTGGAGGAAGCATCTGAGAATGAAATAGAATCATCCACTAACCGAGAAGTATCCAATACCGAAATATTGAAATTGTCAATCTTCAGTATGAAATAGTTCATCTTTAGTCTGAGAACATCCATCTTCAAGAAGAGTTATCCAAATTATAACATGTACTCTAAAATATAAAAAATGATGTGATGGAGAAATATGGGCTTCTTGACATGGATGTAAAGACACATCTTGAATCCATTTTGAGGGTGGTGGGTTTGATCAACTATGAAATTTTTTGGCTTCCTTGGAGTAGATACTTATAGAGAATAAGGACACATCTATGAATAAAAAGTGATTGAATCATAATCTTGAAATCCTTATAAATCTTGTTTATTCATAGGAGAGGCTTTAGTATGTTGATATTCTCCATTTATCAATGGATAAATGAATATATTTGATGACCCCTTCATGTTTTGTACAGTTTAATTTTATTCACGACATGCATGATATCCCATTTCTATTATATTTTTATAATCTCCAATACTTCCTAAAATTTTGAAATCATCAAGTGAACCTGAGTTTTTGAATTTTAATATCTGGGTCATGATAGATTTATTTTAATTAGTACTCAATAATTACAATGAACATGATATTCTATCCTAATATATATGTTCCAATTATATTGAGAATAACTGATTTTTACATGGATATTAAAGGTAGTATACATGACCCTATGGGAGTGTTCTCTTATTCGGTTGAAGAAGATAGTTCTGGATAGAGAAAGATGATTATGATAAGGCCATGTAGTCAAATTTATTGGATTCTACAGTATAAATATTTGATATTCTATAGAAAATAGAATGTTATCTCTCACTAAATATTTCATTATTTTGGTGTCTCATTGCTTAGACCTTATATTTCTTTAGTTTATGGACTTTAACTCGGACCTGATGTCACTTTAGATTAGTGAATTTTAGATGCGACCTAATATTTCCTAACATTAGGGTATTTTAGATTGGATTTGATATCTCTTTAGATTACTGTCTTTTATCTTGGACCTTTTATTTATTTAGATTATTATATTATTTCTCTATCCTGATGAAGCATTAGTTTAGGATCCTTTAGATTAGACATGATATTGCTTTAGATTAGGTTCATTTAGTTGGGACCTGATATCATTTATTTTAGGTCCTTTTAGCTCAGACACTCAATTTCATTAATTGAAGGAATTTTATTGTGGACATGATATATGAGGATTGGATATTTTTTAGAAATTTCCATAATTACCTAGAACACTTTGATGTACTGGGTTCTTCCATAGTGTTGTGGAGGATCGTGAGGATCATAAAGCTCTTTTTTAATATGGATTCATTTGTTTGATGACCACATTCACATATACATGAGAGAAAATCATGCATGCATAGTTAATAAAATGGTATCTCAAAGATGGGTATTGTTTCCAGTGGCTGTGGAAGATTTCCGGAGGTTATATCAATTGAGGAAAATTATACTAGGGAAAAAAGGTCCTTCTAGTTATTTGGACTATGGGTGATAGAAATCATAATGTATCATTTTATTTCATTAATATGACATAAGGTAGCCACTTCAGGTGTGTCTCATACCATTCTGGGATGGTGGGTTCTATCATGGTGTTTCTAGAGCTCGTGAGGATTGAATCTATATTCTCTTAGTTAGGATATTCCTTTTGTTAGTGGTTCATGGCCATTATCAGCTTGTAGCATGGAAAAGAAAAATATGATCCCCACTTCTTTATAATGGATATAAATTATTTATGAATGCTCAAACTTCCATAGGATGAGGTTGGATATGGAAGGAAAGCTATCATAGAAGGGTTCCTCCACCCCATAGAAGTTTATCTCTTGATTAGGAACCTCGATCCCTATGATATATGGTTTCAAATAATGGTGTGTGGTCCATGAAAGTTTTTAGAATGGAGGTTCACATTCTTTCTTTGAGAAATGTTATAAAATACAGTGACGTAACATCAAGTATGTCGAATCCATTCAGTTAGTTTTGTACATGGATAGTAAATCATGGTCCAAAGTACTCATATTGTGATAATGATATGGGATAGTCATACTGGGATTAGTTCAGAAAAAATGATGTGTATAGTTATATCATGATGATTTTAAGGCTCATGTGGATTTGAATTTCCTTTTTGCAGAGTGATTCATTTGGTTAATGACCATGGGTTTCTTCTCATGAGAAATATTAATGCATGAATAGTCAAGAAAATGATCCCATTAATCCAAATATCATTTCCCAATGACATGAAAGGATTATGGTGATCTGAGGCACCAAAATCCTGAAGTCTTATTTTCATAAAGTATAACATCAAAGATCGGTTACAATTCCAAAAAGTTGTTTCACCATATAGCTAAAATATTATCATAGAGAATTAGTGTGAAAAATCGTTTTTCTAACTTTATTCTAGTCTAGGGGGTCCAGGTAGTGTAACAATGATTTTATTAGGGCCACAAAGTGAACCATAAAATATTTATTCTTTATTTTGTAGTTCCCTTTATTTTTTTACTAATATCTAAAGATGAAGAGTTTGATGAGTGAATGTTTGACATCTCTTCATGTCTCTCTATGTGGGTTTTCTAACTGACATGTTTTTTGTCTCTTTCACTTGGAGTTTCAGGTTCTTCAATTTAGGCTGTTACGAAAACTATTTATGTTTTTATAGATTTAACAAAATTGCATATAGTTTAAGGTAATGATTCATATGGTCCCAATATGGGAGAAGTTACAAAAGAGGATAATTAGGATACATGGGGTTAAGGGCACTCAAATATCCCTATGGGTGTGATATTAAAATAATTTAAATCATAGATCATGGTTCTCAAGTCATGAGTAATGATATGGGAAAGTCCATTTGGGAGAATTTCATATCATGCGAAGGTGTTGAGATCTACCTCGATGATGTCAAGCTCGATATATTTATAAATTCATCCATAAAAAGACCAGATGTTGCCGGTTGGTGGGTATCAAGACCTTATGCATTACTATCATGTAGAATTGATAGATCTGTTTTCTTTTCCAAGGGTAATGAAATATTTGTGGTAACATAAGGAACTAAATTCACAATTTCTGTTATATGGATTTAGGTTATTTAAAATATGGTAGCAGAACCCCTTACTCTGGACAACTGGGGCAAAGATCTTTTGATCCTTCTATAAGAACTGATAAATGGAAAATGGTATACATTGTTTAGTGTTTTTTAGTATGGACATCTTCCATGTAATTTAACGTCATGTGGTATGGACATTTTTCTTGAATTTTATTTTCATACGATATTGAGGTTTTATTTGTGTATTTTTAATGTCATGCGACAAAGAAGTATGACATAAAATTTGGAATCATACGATAAGAAATAATTATTTTAAGTTTATCGTCATGTAGTGAGGACATGTGAACAAATAGTAATGTATGGAAATGCAGTGGTTGGGACCAACGGTGGAAGACTGGGTGTCACTACGTATATCATGAAAATGAGAATTAAAACACTCATAATTATGAAGAGCCCTACAGTTTAACATAATTAATTGAGGGTAAGGATCCCTTAACATGAAATGGTGTTATCATGTAAATTCCAACAAATAGAATTAGGGGTGTCACTATCTATCCCATGGTTATGAGAATCAAGGAATATATAGTTCTTAATGAGTTTTCCTATGTAGGTATGAACACTATATGAAGAGGGAACATACTTATACTGATTTAATCTGACTGGGACAATTGATGGGAATTCGGGCTTCACAATGTATCTGGTGAGTGAAAGAACAAATTCACACAAAGTTCTCGAATGAGAAATAAACTACACATGTATGACACATAAATAGAGGTGGTTTTTATTTAAATTAATTACTGTAGTTGGGCCTACGGTTGAAAAACTATGAATCACTACGTATCCTGTGATAATAGTAATCAAGGAACACATAGTTACTAAGGAACCATGATGTTTAACATCATGTGGCAAGGAAAAAGATGGAATTAAATGGAAATGTTTTGATGTCTTGGCCGGTCCCATGGATGGAAGTCTATTCATCGCTATGAATGTCCTAAAAATAAGAATCATTCCAGACGTAGTTCGTAATGAAATGTGTAGTTTAATAACATAATATAAGGATAAGGTCTCCCTGATGTGTAGAAGGATAGAGTTGTAGAAGGTTTGGCAGAAGACTAACACCAAATGTATTTTTCCTCTTGGGTGAGGTCCGCAGAAGTCTATAGATTCAAGTCATGTAGGGTATGTTGATTTTGAATTTTTAGCATCATGCATTAAAGACTCATGGTATTCCTTTTATTATCATACATCCAGGACTAAGATGGACATGTTAAAATATATTGTTCTTTTTTTACATAGGGAAACCCATACTAAGACTCATAAACCCATGTGATCTATGATTAGTTTGATAAAAATGTAAAAACATCAATTCCTATAATAGTGTAGAGGCATTTAAGAGATGTATAGGGGAATATAAGATTATGGTAGGAAAATTTGGTATCTTGTGGTGGCTGGACTAACATATAAAATTGAGGCATCCCTACATATCTCTTTTTAAATGTGAATCAAGCCATTGATAGTTCTATTAGACTTTGGAGTTTAGACATCATATGTTATGAAGGTAGATAAATCAATGTGAATGAAGATGGATATCATGGATATGTGATGTTTTACATCATGAGGTAAGGATATAGATTACCCAATGTGGAGATAATGGTATTTTGTGGATCCGTGTTGGTTTACGTCATGCAGTAAGTACATTTTTCTTGTAGTTTTATTTCATGCTGTGAGGACATTCGATCGCCTGGTGTGAAATGAAAGGTAATCCTATGGTGTGACCCATGAATAGTGGTTTAGGAATCAATACATATCCTATGATAGAATTAATCAATCCATACATAGTTTTTCAATAACTGTGTATTTTGACGACATATTTCTAGGATGAACATTTTATATTTTATCATCATGTGGTTATGAAGACATTACAAATTTTAACATAATCTACTGTGGACGAATGATAAGTTTTACTCTGATGTGGATTCCCATTTGATGACAACATTAAAAATTATTTCATGAGAAATCATTCATTGGTGGGTGGTTTGAAATTATCCGCATCCATGGAGTCCATTGAGTAGGATCCATTATGATTAGCCTTATATATTACATAAGCCCCTTCCCTAATGGGTTCTAGTTTAGAGAGATTCTTTATTGGTATCATTGGGGTTATGATATATAGCACAAGTTTTCCCTCTTATAATGAATATGTTGAACCTTTTATCAAATTCATAGGATATATGATTCTGATGGACCTATAGGTTCTGTAGTGTGATCAATCTATTCTCATCTCTCCATTCAAATTATTCCTACCACTTTGGGATTTTTCATCATCCAAGAGCTATCTGGAAAAGAAAATTTAGTGTGAAGGAAGATGAACCTACATGGGTAACACTACCTAGGCCCCACACTATAATGAGTATGGTATTACCAATGTGGAAGTATGTGTGGTGGTATGGTAGGCCCAAAAATCATTGAAGGATTTTTTCTGTCCATGATATATTATCTTTACTCACCATCATATAATGTATATTTGATGGAGGCTTATTAAAGTCATGTATCTATCCATTTTCTTCTTCATGGTAGCAAGATTAGTGATTGACTTGATACTATACTCTTGGTACAACCTCTTCAACTCCATGGTATAGAAATTGGTGTCAGTGTCCATCAATATTATGTGTGGAACCCCGAACAAGGTTATGATGTTGGACTTCATGTAGTTGATTGCATTCTTCATCCAATATTCCTTTAGGGGTGTCGCCTCATCCCATTTGTAAAATAATTCAATAGTAGTAATGTTATATTTGATCTTCTTTTTGTGGGAGGGAGATATGGACCCACAAAATCCTTCCCCCATATGAAAAGTAGAGACGAATATTTATATATATGTAGAAATCATGGGGGTTGATGAATGAATTTTTCATGAATCTGGTAGGCATGACATTTCATAGTGAATTCCACGTAGTCTATTATCATGGTATTCCAGAAATATACCATCTTCTTGATTTGATGGCAGATCCTGGTTCATGATTAAGTGGATTTGTAATAGAATGCATGGTCTTCTTTAATGATGGTGAGAATAACTATGTTTATTATGCATATGAGGAAGATTTCATCAATGACTTGTTTCTATAAGCCTTTTTATCAGTTGGACCATCCGGTAGAGAGAAATTTGTTACTGGGCATCAATTTTGTTCCATTTCTACTCTTTCTATCATGAGAATGCCATTTTAGAGATAACCAATTATGGGATCCAACCATCCAATGTTTTTTACTAGATTGTCTAGCTCTAGGGAGGTTATGACCTGATAGTTTTCGTTCATATTTTATACGATGATCAATGAGATCATTAGTAAATGTGTGATGTGGATGATTGATTCCTCCCGATGAAGGTCATCTAGTAAGGAAGATCCATTAGCCTGTGCATCAGTGAATACATTTTATGTTTGAGAGACAGGATTCAATATGGCATCAAAAAGTGAACTCTTCCATAAATTCCTTGACATAGCAATTGAGAGGGGCATATTCATCATTTTTATGGAATATTCACCATTGATCATCATTATCACCAATTCAATGACCCCATTGATATTCAGGTTTGATATGTGTAGTTGTAGGTCTATTTCCAATCCAGTGATGAGGGATTGATGTTTGGACTCATTAATTGTGCAGTATTTAGATAGTGATAATTAGTATGGTAAAACTGTTTTTTCAGGAGAGAGAAATACAATCCATAGATGAACCTAATTGAGCTTCAGGTTTTCCATCCTTGTAAAGATAGAGATCCGAGAGGCACTATCAAAGAACATCTAACCTATACATGGAGTGTCATGGGAATATAATAAATCTTCATCCATGAGATCAGAGACTTCTAGTGTATTTTTCAGCATAGGATAGGCTGTGAAATAAGCTATGGTTTCCCTTTTACCAACTTCTTTGATATAAATTGAATTTTGTATTTCTATAGAATCACTACCTATTTTATTGAGCACCCAATCATCATAGGTTGTATAAGGATGTACTTGAGAGGATAAATACAAGAGATCATTTGGATTTCATGGTGTTGTAAGTATTTATTCCACTTTTTAACAAAAAATATGAGTCCAAGGTATTTCTTCTCGACATTATAATATATATTCTCAATACCAAACATCATGTGTTTGAGGTAGTAGTTAGATAATTCTCACTCACTAAATCAATTTTCTCAGTAAGGAGGGAACCCAATGATAATTCCATAATGGCAACATATAAAAAGAAACACCTCTCATTCATCAGAGGCCTCAAAACCAATTGTTTTAGTAAGTACTACTTGAGGCATTTGAAGGATTTTTGAAATTCATAGTCCCATTGATTGGTGATTCCATTCTTTATTATCCTAGTGAAGGTGAGTGCTTTTCTAGACATGTTTGATATGAATCATTGAATATATGAAAGGTTTCCATCGAGTCCCCTTAGTTCATTTAAATTTCATAAGGTGACATTTCTAAAATAGCACTCTACCTTTTTGGATCAACCACAATGCCACAATATCACACAAAAAAGGTAAGGAATTTTCCTATTTTTTCTCAAAACAAACATATTAGTAGATTAATCATTAAATTTCGTTTTCAGAACTTGTCAAATATTTAATGGAGATATGTGAAGTAATCACATTTCATTTTGGATTTAACAACCAGTTCATTGACATGAAACTTGGTAATACATCCAAGGAATGGCATAAAGATGTGATACATGGTGCACTGCTATTTAGATCCATTGTTTTTTAATCTAAAGGGAATGATCTAATATAATAATATTTAACGAGGTATTATAAAGGTAGTGGTTTCTTCATCTTCAAGGGATATCTATATTTTATTGTACCCCAAATATCCTTCCATAAAGAAAAATGATTGGAAACCATTAGTTTCATCAATCAAGAGTTCTATGATAAATAATGGGAAATTTAATTTTGCGAAATGCCGATTAAGTTCTCTAAAGTCAATCAAATCCCTAAACATCTCATTCATTTTCCTATTAGGGAAGATGTTGGAAATAAACCATCAGTACATATTTCACCTCTCAGACAATTTTTTATTTGATCAACTTGTCATCTTCAACCTATACATTAGTGGCCTAAGAGGGGTGAATCCTCCTTGCAACCTATTTGATGCCTCAATTCACACTACGCAGTCTGAGATAGTGCATTCCCATATCTGGGTAGAAACTCTTTATAGTTCCAAGAGAACACATATCAATGTTTCTTTAGAAATTAAATTTACAAATCTTTATCATTGAGGGGAATTGATACACTAATCAGAGTAGGATAAATGTTTTCTTCCATCCACAAATTTATCTGTATGAAATCATGTATGGTTGTGTAGATGCATTCCTCAAATGATGGAAGGGAATTCCGGAGATCATCCTCATCTTCCTCAAATCATGATTCTTTGTAGTAATTTTCAAATGAATCTATAAATCTAGGGTATTTTCCATCACTATCAAGGTGTGAGAGGTAATTAGATGATACATTATAATCCCTTTCTCTCTGATTCATCGTAGAGAGAATCCTGAGATGATTTCATTTTAAACCATCACTGAGGAAAGAAAGGGATTAGACCTCTGGGATTAGATATTCTCTCCCGACCAGATTTATGGGGAGCACAAATTCACCTATAAGCATACTCCATGGATTCACTTGGTAGGTGCCTAATTCATTGGGATCTGAAATGTGTATATAATCATCCACCATTGGTTTTAACCTCCCTCCTGGTAGATATATTTTTCATCATATGTTCATCTATTAGTTTCAAATGGGGCGTTGTCACCATCTATTGTACTAACTTTTCCATTGATGGTATACCTTATACATTGATAAAATGTTGAAGGTTCCTCTATGTGGCTATTCATATAGGTCTTTCTGATAATGAGATTATATGTGTTGGCTTCCTAAATACCCATGAACTAATAATCCTATGCATATTCTCCAAATTGGAAATCGATTTGGATATTCGCAATAGAAATTTTCTTATACTTTTCATACCACTTAATGGTTAGTTTTGTAGTAGATAAGTAACCTTATTTATATCCCAAACATTGGGGGTTGTAATTGTGATGAGATTGATCCCAGAATTCTTAACACTCAGATCTCCTTGGATATTTGCCTTATTGAGTCTGCCCAAAAAATATAACATCCTGATATGTACCTAAATGAAATCATCCTAATATTTTCTACTAAACTTGAGGGATACATGAAATTATGAGGATGTGGTCTCCATTAAATAGTACATATATGAAAAAACTTTTTTTTCAAACTCTTTTGGGCTTTGGAGGGCATCAACACATACCTGCATATGTTCATTTGAATTAAAGAGTGCATCGAGAATTGAGATATTGGATGGGAAAAAAACAAGATATTAAAGAATGTCGTACTTAAATGTAAATGAGTAGAAATTTTTGATATAGGGATACTCTTGGTCATGTGGTTCACGATCTAAGTCTTTCGTGGTGGATGGGCATGGTTCTTTTGAAGAAGTTGAGGGGATATCAATTTTTAGAGGTGAAAGTCACACTGGCATTTCTTGTTTATTGGTTTGATTGTATTGATCCTCAACTAGGAATTCATGCAAGAAAATCATATATAGGAAGCTGGTAGAGGACTATGGGTCACCTATTAGACTCTTATATGACAACCAGTGTGCTTTACCTCAATTTTCTACTATAAATATATTCTCCATAGGGGTATGATTGGAATATTGGGACTGACCATGTCTGCATTAACCCATGCATCCTTGTTTTGGTGCATGTGGCCTCCCATTCCATATTTATGTTTGGGAAATTAATATTTGGGGGAATAAATGTAATTAGATAAAAGGACTACCAAGTGTATCACATTAATAGAAACAATGATGAGATCTTCGTCTAATATGGATTCTGTTTGGTGGGTCATTTTCCATTATCCGGATTACATAGGGAAGAAGTATGTATGATTTAAGGCTTGCATTGGAATAGAATATGATTCTTGTTCTTCCATTTATTCACTATTCCTATGGTCACTCCTACCATTGGGAGGTAATTATGATGATTCTTAATTAGGTGGAGGAGATATTGTGGGGCAGGTCAATAGTTCTTTCAGGGTGTCATGAACTCGATCATCTATTTTTCAAGTTATCAATATGTAGAATTTTTGCACACGCCTGGATAGAATATTTTACCATCCATATTCTTATTTGATCAAGAAATTGGTTATGCATTCCAACTGATCTAAGGAGTTTTCTCATGCCACCTATCTAGAATAAACTATGCCTTGATAGAAATCATTGAAGACGAAGCAGTTTGGATATTATGAACTAGTCATCTATGATAAGTGATGTAGTCAGGATGGTTAGTGAGGTTGACCTCATAAGGATTTCTAGGATTTGGAATCCTGAGAAAGTTATTTTCTATAGAATCCAACAAATAACTAGTGACATTATCATTTTAGAATGAGTATACTTTTTTCATCCATTCCTAAAATCAAACACGACCCACATCTCTTTGTGCTTCTAGATGAGGGTGATTCTGTTGTTGTCTCTACTAGACCGAGGGTGATGGGTAGTTTAGAGCATTTCTAGGTTTCTGAATGGTAAATACTATTAGAATGAGAGTGACAGATTCAACATCTACTCTGCCAAGTCTTATCCACTATATTGTGGGCATGAGTCGAGTTTTGGATCCAGTTGGATGAATATCCTCTTCATGATGTTTTTCATTTCTGTGATCTCTTAGAACCCACACAGATACTTCTTGGGGATATAAGGTGTCAGAAACTCATCCCAGATATTTTAAACATAGTGTTCCGGATGATACTCTTGTCATAGAGGGATGTTGAGTGATTTGGTTAAACCTTTCCACCTTTCTATGAAATTAGACACCCTCTTATTCCAATGTTGCCAATAGTTTTTTATGTAGATCATCGTTTTATTCCCCAATGTGGAGATGAAATAATAATGGATTTTATGATGAATTTATTCTCATCTAGCAACAAATCCTAGTATTATGCTGTTATACCAAACAATGGATGGCCCTATTCGTGTTTGTAAAAACACCTCTGCTTTGTTGCCTCCTATTGATCTTGGGGGCTCATAATCAACCCACATCAAGATGAGAAGTGTGTAAAATGTTGCTCGGGGTCACTTGTACCATCATAGGTTGATATAGTTGGATTTATTATTTTTGGTGGAGGTAGAGTATCATCAACTGATTCATGATATAGATCCATTTAATGCTGCAAAGGTGTGTGTCTCCCATTCCTAGCTTCCACCTTTGTTGCCAGGTACTTAATGATAATAAGTAACAGTAGGGAACTATTATAGGAGCCATGTACCATCTACAAGTAGAGGGTGTGGAAAAAATAGGAGTTCCCTCATTCAACTTCTGTTGATGTTTGTTTCATCCAATGACTTAATTATTTCCCTAGCATGGTATAGGTTGTTGTCGACATAGAGAGAAGTCATGATCATTTTTGACATCCCTATTTTTATAGATTAGAAGACTGGATCCATATCCAATATGATTATTTGATTCCATTCTTCCTAGACAATCGACATGGGGAGGGAAATTATTTTTCTCAGTCTGGAGATGATACCGTGTGGGGATATTTCCCCTAAGTAGATTCTCATTGATTTGAGGAAGAGTTCTTATTTCATGCTCATATTGTGAAAACTATTCCTCTAAGGATGAAAATTCATTTCCTCTGGGTAGTGATCAGGATGTATTTATACCTCTCAACTTTAAAATGTTCCATCATGTAAGATCAATGACGATATTTGGTGGTTATATTTTTTGGATCAATTATTGGTTCTGGGTGCATGGAGCCTCATTTAGTGCATCCAATTAATTTTCCACTCAGGGTTGGTTCTTCATGTTATAAACATCAGTATTTTCAACATGATCAATGTATTACATATTTACTGTGATGAAATTTGTAGAGGAATACTATATAATGGTGGTGGTTCCATTACTTCCACTGAATAAGATTTATTCTAGAAAAAATTATTAGGGTCGTTATTTGAACCCACATCCATATTGGGCCATTTTTTATTGCCACCCTGGTGGGGACTACTAAAAATTATCACACATTAATTATTTCTTGTCCTATTATTAATGAAATTTAGGTAATTTCTAGTCATGATTTTTGAATGTGTCTTAAATATCATAAGTTTTTATCATTTTGGGTGGGAAAAGTGGGACACCGACTATTTTTCTACCATAATAGAGATAAATGATTCTTTCTATGGTGATGATGACGATGGATATTCACCAATCCCTATTGTTAGGGTGAATTAGGGTCCATAATTGGCCCTGATTAGTCCTATTTTTTAGGATTGAATGATTACTTTTAGGGATTTAGAACTTCATGGGCCGAAAATGAAGATAAGTATTTCCATATCCATGTGGTATGGGGGTTATCTAGAATCAGCAATGATTTTTTCAGGACATTCTTAGGGGATAATGAACCTTGGGATGGTGATTCAGATATAAAATCCATGGACCAACGAGTTGGGGTTCCCTCACAACTACTAATGATATTCCATGAATCCTATCAGTAATCGGTAATCTGAAGGGTGGAGGCAGTTGTAGGTATTTTCATTGCCCAGGGGGATGGGTTTGCTCTTGCAAATATTCTATGATAGCATCTATTAGATTATATATTATTCGGAGAAGGTGTGATCACAAGGGTGTTTGGTGTGATGATAACTTAGGATGAGAACTACACTTCACTAGATATTGATAGGGTGATCACAACATCATTCTCTCTATCCGAAATGTATTTTCATTGGTTCTAGGGGACCATTTTGTAATACTTTTTGATATCCTCTCACCAAATTCCTGATGTTTGGGAATTATTGAAGTAGGGGAATTCTATTTTATTGACCATGTATATTAAGAGTTTCCCTATCCCCTAATATTTCCCGAGGCTATAACATTATTGGATTCCGAATCTAATGGGGTATGTTGTCATAGGGGTTCCAAAATGTGTTATGATTCACACTCTCTCCATCCATGTATACAGATACATGATGTGGATTTGTAATTTTTTTTTCAAAGAGTCATGATGTAGTGGTGGTAAGTGTGTTTCATATTTCATAGTGATTTCCCAGTTTTGGGTCGTGGTCTATAGCGATAGAAGCCACATCTAGCTGACAATAGATTATATTAATTTTCTAAAGGTGGCACCCATATCTTGGATAAGGTATATGTCTATACATTTTTCTTTAAGTAGTATCACAAATATTATTATGTAAACATGGAATAATCTATCTTTCTATATCATTTAGGATCTTATAGTCAGAAATATAAAGGGGTTTAAACATGATGGGGTGGTTATTTTTGTATAACAATCTCCAAATGTCAATGTTCAACTCCCACTCACGAGACATCCATTCTTATATTCGGTGAGATCATAGAATATATCATTGATGGTCACATGCTGATGGGAGTAGAGTGAAGTTTAATGTTGATGGGGAACCATATATAGTTGACCCTCATGTTTTCAGAACCTCTCTATATGATGGTGTCTAAGTTTTGAAAACCTCTCTATATAGAGGTGTGTGTGTAAGGGGTGGCTTTCTCTATATATGTGAGATATCACTGTGGGAAGGTTGACCATAATATATTTAAGGAGTAAAATCCCTTTTATCCATCTCAACAATACTATTATGAGGACTATCATGGTATTGAACATATTATGCTTCCAATTTCATAAAATAGTCGATAAACACTAGTGGTGTTGAGGATGTGTCTCAAATGACCTCAAAGACACTAAAATGGAGTAGATTATAAGAATTGGCCATGTTCTACATCTTGTAAAGAATATGTTGACCTCCTTTTGAAATTTTTTAGGGATATGAGCTTGTTATGTGATGGTTACCAAAACATGATATATAACCATCTAATGCTGTAGTAATATATGCATGCTGCTGGGAAGATGCTAGAATATAATGATGAGTTTGTTGATTATTATTAAGAATATGAACCTTTAATTAGGGATTATCCATTTTAACTAGGTGATCCTCATTCAAAAATTTAGTATGTGAAAAATCCAAACCCTTTGGGATATGTAATTGTCCTTTCATGGTAGAAGTATGAGACTACCACAAGGCATGTTCCACTCTTACATGGTGATCCCCAATTAGAATAGAAATATGATCCTGATATGAATATTCATTACCTATTGAAATATTCATTCAGAAATCCAGAATGGGAGAAGAGATATGAGACTCCTCCTATATTTCCCTTGAATGATGCTGGTGTAGTAATTAATCGATGGATGTATAAATATGTACATGGATTTTGTGATCAACTAGAATTTGAGAGGAAGATTCACTACTAGTAATATGGGCATGTCTTGATGAATATTACATTCTTACACGGTCATCACCATCAAGAATAGGGATTTATTATCAATCCTTGGCCTTTAGATAATGACACTAGACATATTCGATAAGAATATGAGCATTTCCCAAGGCTTGTTCCCCGCTCACACGGTAAGCATTGACCATAACAATGATATGACTCTGAACCTAGGACTTTGGAATATACCTCCAAAATATTTTGACTGGCATGTTCCGTTGTCCTAAGGTATGTGCTAATATCACTTGGTGAACTCCAATTTTAATGAGAGTTTGAAACCATTCTGGAACCTTGAACTATATCAAATTATTCAAATATTCCTATTGGATGGGAGCAAGAATGTATACATTGTCTCATAGAAAAAAAATTGTGATGATTAGAGTGTTGAGTTTTGCCACCTATAGGGATATAATTTTTCATCTATCCATTTATCTAAATGTGTACCGGAATATGCTAGCAGAGTTCTTCATCTATTAATAAAATATATTAGAATTTTTTAAATGTCTGTGTGAGGATATAAGCCTATATATTTCTATCTCTATTATACAGGGTATGATATCTTTGATCAGAGATTGGATATCCACCTTCCTTTTTACTCCTTGTTCTATCATGTTATACTCATGGGAATCATAAATGGGACATGGATATATGACTCTCCCACGACTACAATGATAATATGATGAAAAACATGTTCAGAGGTAGCTGAGATATGAGCTTGATTTTTGGTTTTGGTTAGGATATGCTGAAAGAAATCATCAAAATTAGTGTTGATATGAGACCTTTAATTGATATATAGTCCATTCCTACCTTTATAAGACTTCCATACTACTTGTGCATTGGCATCCATGGTGGAAGTAAGTCAGGTTGTACCATTAGAATAAGGCTGGTGGGTACTGTTTGGATAGTGTTGATGACTGCGATTGAGAGGTTCCCTCCTCAAAGGTTGCTGAACAAAATGAGATCCATATTTCTCTTCATAATCAACCTTCATCAATTAATAAAGGTGGTATCTCTTGAAGAATTTTTTTTTCATTATAAGGGCTACTAGCTTATAAGTATCCATTACTGGGCGATGTGGACACACAAAGTACTATGTTTGGATAACCATGAGGGAAGCTTCCTAGGTTGGGATTGTAATTTTCTGGGGGAACTCCCGAATCATCATGATTCTTGTCGTTCATTAGATATAACGAGTAGGTGGGATCACTTTATGTCCTACAGGTGTAACATCTTTAGATGATTTATCAAAGAGAACATGGGATGATGAAGAAATTGTCTTGGATCCGGATGCTATCAGTTTTTATAGTCAGACATACCATAAGGAACTTGTTTACTGAGTAGTGTAATATTGTATGCATGATGTGATGAATCATATATGCATGGTTTACACAATTTTCTTGATTTTCCAATTTTTTCATTCTACTCATGTGGAATTTTCAACATGAGGATGAATTTATTAGAACCATAGTCATAGAGGATCATATGTATGATCATTCTGGTCTTACTTTTTTGTTTGTATAGGGTATTCAAAACAACGTGGCATGACGTATGATTACTCTATCACCCCTCATATTAATTATTTATGTTAGGATTGTCAGTTTTATCATATGGGGTGAAATAAAAACGTTTTGACGAATAATAAAAGATCTGTTGGTTGTTATAGAGATACACATCGGGTTCACCATTTACATTTCTTTAAGATTAAGATGATGCATGAATGGGATCCACGCAATGGTTTGATTGTTGGTGGATTTGTGTTGTTGACAACCATAAACATTGTATTAACACATTATATATCACTATAAACTCCAAATGAGTCCCTCATCCATAACTAGGTATAGACATAATTTACAAATGTAGTTGATCACCTGGTTTCTCAAGCCCAATGATTATTGGTAACACACATTGGTCGATATGATGAGAGAACAAGATCATAACACCCTTTTAAGGGGTATTATTTCCTACATTGGGGATCTCATATATACTTATGATAAGTTTGTCACTCTCTTCCTAATATAATTTTTTTAGAAATTACCCAAAAAATGATAATGGTTTAATTTATTGGGTCTCTTTATTAAATCAGTCTGTATGTATCTGAGGTTCTCCATAATTCTCTTATAATGGATGGTTTGTTTATGATCTAAAGTCATATAACAAAGAGCATTGGAATGAGATGTCATGCAAGGAGGTTTTTAATATTATGTGGAAGGGATTGAGCCATTATGAGGTGTCCAAAATAAATTTGATATCATTGGACTCAAAACCCAAATAGTTTATTGGACCCATGTAGTTTAGTCATCATTATGAAATGAATTATATAAGTGCTCTGGGACACTAGGTGATCATGATCGAGTCCTGGAGGGAAATCCTACATATCTTTATTATGGATAGAATCATAGTTGTAATAGTTCATATGTTTGAGGATTATGCACTGTGGGTTCCCTTGACATTATGAGGAATCAGGGTGTAGATAAAAGGATTACTGTAGTTCTCTAAACCCATATGAACTATTATATATGTGAATAAAAGGGATGGAAAAAATCATATTCAATTTCTCATGATGTTGGAAATATTTACATGGATAGTCCTAAAAGGATTTATTATAGATATCAGGCCTCAAAGAGACATACTATGTATCCTAGTTATGGAACGAACTAGAGTCATCATAGTTCAGTTAATTTATCAATCCACTAAAAGGTGAGGTTGAGTGATCATACCATGGGAATGATATAGTTATGTTGGTTGAAATGGTATTGAAAAATTCATTACATCTATATTGATGTTTTTTTATTAGTACTTCCTAACACATCATACATATTATCGTTATTGTAGGAATTTGAGTTTTCATATTTCAATAATGCCCTTGGGATTTCCCCTAGTTGTATTCCCTGGTATAGTGGATAATGTGTGATGACACTCATGGGGGATTTAAAAACGTATGATTCCCTTGTCGGTGGAGACTTCTACAACGAATTATATTTATTATTTAAAATATCTAATCTCACACAAGCTTCTCTCAGTGTGAGAAAAGAGGATGGAAAATGATCAATACCATCTATACAAAAAGTGGGGTACATATGTATTGGGAAAACCCTATTGAGATCAAACCATGTAACGGTGGTCGACGTATCCTCAGTATGGAAGGAATCAAAATCATCATTATTCATTTGGTCAGGGATTATACAATGATGCTTCCTTAGTAATTGGAAAATATCATGTTATGTCTCTGGTTGGGGCTTACACTGTGAGGATTCCCTTGTGAGCTACTTGGCTATACAACATGCATTGATTGTATTCCTGTCCTGATATGTAAAAGAGTACCTTCATGAAATTTTTGAAGAATCATAAATCATTTAGTTTTAATTTTTAGAGGACATTACATATCCAAGGAGGAATATCCTATGGGTTTCATATGATCAAAGATGACTTCTCCAGATGACATCACACGATCTAGGGGGTCTGTCCAAGAAGCCAATGTATAACCTGGATGGATTATCTAGAGGGTGTCACATTATCCTACTAGCATGACTTGTGTTCATTCACATGATCTAGATGACATATATGGATTTTGTCATGATATTCAAAGAAAAATGTCTCAAAGTGTGCCCTATGTCTTGGCTAACACTCCTAGAGGTCATCATGAGACAAGTACAACATGTATGGAGGAAATTTCTAGTCTCAAATGACATCCCCAGTGGGTTTTGTGAAGGATTTGATGACGTGTGTAGATTAATATGTGATACATAACTGACCTGAGCTTGTGTCATTATATGAGTCAAGCGAGGTAACTCAAGAACGTCATGTGACTTGGGAGACAGGCACAGAGGGCTTCTTGGGGATAAAGTTGTGTGCCCCTAGGGAATAGTGTAACATTCTCTAACAAGTTTGGAAGACATCACATGACCCGGGTGGCATACTGGGAGAGAATTGTGAGATCTGGGTTACATATACTTATGTTGTATCATGTCTTTGACAGCTCAAATTAATCACAATAGGCTCAATAGACATGTTTTTTGATTTAATTATTTCACCTTTCTTCTTAAATCTATCCATTTCATTGAAATTTCTGTATATTTATTTAGTATCAGACTATTTTGAGTCTCACATGACACAGAATATGTGTAGTATGTTATTCTCATATCATTGTAGTTATCAATTGATAATTCTTTGCCTGATCAAGAAAATGTAATTGTACAAGGAGAATGATCACTCTAGCCATTATTGAGAATATTACCTAACTAATGACTTGTCAATCATGAGATCAGCTACTCTGAGAAATCCTCTTTGGTGTTTGTGTAATATTTCTGGAGTTTGTTCACCTGGTTGAGATAAGTTGTGGTGAATTTGTCATGTTTGGGTGGGGAATTTATTGTCCATTATATTTCAATCATTCTTCGCCTAGTATAGTGTATCTATAACTGAACTATATTGGAGTCGGTGAAGGGGTCTGGAACCATACATATTCATGAGAATTTTTCATGGATTACTCTGAGAGCATCACTGGCTTTTTAGCGACTGTGAGTCGCTCTCATTAATGTTCCAATTATTATATTATTTAAAATTAATGGGAATTTTTTTATCACAGGGGAGGTTGAAGAAATTCAATATTTTCACATCAACCATTCCAAGGTCCTTCAAAAGGTCAAAGTACATGTTTAATGGAATTGGAAATATTCTTGATTCCATGCTTGGGAATTTTTTTGATGAAATGGTGGTTTTCCAAGGGTATCCATCAAACACAATTTGTCTCTTATAAGATTCTCATGGGACCATGTTGTGGACTTCCATATCACAACACATTAGTTTTATGAATATGAGTGTTCCTACCTCCTCCCTCATTTATTTCTACTTATATTTTAAAAGATCACTAGTCATGTAAGATTTCTTGAGTATTGTCAAACATAATTACTCTATTTTTTAATGATGCATCGCACGACCAATAGGGGTCCAATGGAGGTGTGCAATAATGTTTTGGGAAAATATATCCTTTTTTCCTTAGGGATCCAAAAGGGGAAACACATGGTTTACTAGATATACCCACGTATTTCCGTGTGATGAGGATGACTATAAAAATTTATTTTATAAGTGAGGAAGGTATGTTTCTAGGGGCTTGCGGTGTCCTATGGATAACTCAAGGTGCATCAATGATATTTTATGACGGCGAGTAGAACTAAACTCCACCCCTTTTATTTCTTTTTATTATTTAAAAAAAATTAAGGGTCAGGCAAAATTGACCGAATATTGTCAAGAACAATTATCCTTCCCATTTCTAATGAGTCTCATGGTGTTAGAAACTGCTAGAGGTCTTCGACATATTGAATATTTTCCTTCATATCTTTAATTCATTTTCAGGATTGATTTCTAGGATTTCACTGTTAACAACCCACATGGAATGCAAGTGCAATAGGGCTTACTCAAGTGAGTTCCAGAGGATTTGATACAGGTTATGAAATATGTGTGAAATCTTCACATGAAATTATAATGGACATTAAATCAACATTCTGTTTAAGGACTGTATAATCTGCATGTCTCGTCCCCCTTCTTCTTATTTTTCCCTTATGGGGAAAATAAAGCCCATAATTAGGTATTTCTTCATTTTTGAATTTTTTGATGCTTATTTTTTGGGAATAAATAGAGTTTCCTTACTAATAATCATGTCATAAATGATAAATAAGCATATTTATTCACCCATACACAATCCTCAATTACACTTAAGCCCATTAAATTTCACTTATTCTCTTCTAAAACACACCTTTGTTGAGTATAAACACACATACACTATCCTCCTTTGACACATAACAAGTAACGATTGAAAAATAGGTTGATAATCATTCACACATATGATGAAGACAAAAACATATGTTTATATTCATTTGTAAAAATTTCAACTCGAAACTAGATATTCCATACATCACTCATGGGGAATGGAGACTATCTATGTTCAACTCCAGCCTTCTCAGAACACTTGAAACATAATCGAAACAGCATCCAATGGTGTTCTTGAAACTGATATATATGTTATAATTCATGGGGATAAATTGGTGGTAACTTCATCGTCTCACCAAATATATATCTAATATACAATCTAACAAGGTGCTATAATCTTCTTGAACCTCTAGTTGGCAACTGGGTTATGACTTCTCATGAACTGACTCTAACCCCATTTGAATTCCTTTTCCTTGTAAAATACCATAAAATAATTCATCAGCCTTCAAAACAAAATAGAAATATTATAACATCCATTATCAAATAATCCTCACTTTGTAACGACCCAAATCCAGAGCCACTCAACTAGTGCTCGGTACCCGGTTCGCCACATGACCTCAAGCGCATTTCCCCAAATGCCAGAGGCTGCCGACTAGCAGCAGGGGCCTTGGTGAGTCATTGGGGAATCTATACCCTCATTTGGTAAAGTATACAAGGGAAAGGAAATAACAGTCAATAGTGCGAGAATTAAACATCATTAAATATCAGAAACTAAACAGCAGAAGAAATGAATATATAGAAACAATGATAATGAAGTAATAGGTACAAGTATCTAAGGAAAGAAGCAAACACAACAACGTGCTGAAATACAACCAAGGAACAAGTAAAAAAAGTAAAAAGAAACTCTTGCAACATCGCAAGCCTAATCACAGTCCTATGCTCTCCAACTCCAACCAGAAATCATGTACCTGAAGTAAAAGAGCCACAATCCCTATCCACACCTACAACCATTTAACCTGTTTGGGCAGAAAAGTAGGACCCAAACAGGGTGTGAGACTAATCCCAGTAGGCAACGACCACAATATTTGTGCCCTATTTTTACTGAGTAATATAGCAGAAGTAATTAAAGTAAATGTAGTAATGAACTATGAGTACACAAGTAAATAATCCTACCAATTACCATTCGCATTCACTTAACAATAAATTCATTCATTTAAAAAATAAAACAAGGAATCTTGCAAATCTCTCCATTCCATGGTAAAAAGGTTACACAACAGGCATCAAAAGACAACCTAAACAAAAAAGCAGGCCAAATGATCCAAGATTGTGCTTTGGATCGGTAGACTCATCTAAAACAACCAAAATATACACATTCACCCTGACTCTCTGGGTGACTCAAACTTGCAGACCCCTATAGAAAAGTAAACATAAATGGCACAAACACTCTGGGAAGCACTCACGTCGATTCCCCTGTAGTCTTGCAACGATATCTACATACTCTCTGAGGAAGAACATACATCTAATTCCTCATGTGGTCTCAATATGTACATAAAGTAAGGAAACTCTTATGAAGCACAAATTCCAATTTCCATAGGTCCTGCATACGAAACTAATTCCAACAGACCCCCTAGTGAAGCAATTAATCATCTATTCCCTATTTGGTCACCCGCACTAGGTTCTCAAAGCCCTGATGAGTCCAGTCGTGCATAATCGACTATCATCATCCCTATGAAATTTTATCAACAACTTGGCTAAAAGATACAATGCATACAAAGAATAAAAATAGTATGAACACATGCAATCAGTTATAACAAGAAAACTAGAAACTACAATAGGGTTTTCCCTGCAGGAAAACTGTGCCAAACGATGATAAACATCCAAAAAGGGATTAAACCCATGGGGTGGTCCTCAAAATTCAAACAAGAATATATTATTGTCAATTAACCTTAACCTAACATGAAATATAAGGAAATTAAACAATAGGACCAAAATCCATAACCTGGGATACCAGAAACATGGGAATCCAAAAGTTTTGCACAAAATCTCAAAGACATTCAATGTAAGGAAACAAAACACCTACCTCGATCCTAGGATATCTATATACATGAACATAGGCCCGTGAATCGTCCTAGAATAGTGTATATTAGAAAACAAAGTCTAACATGTTTAACCTATGATAACTCTTATAAGATAAAGAATCGGGAAACATGGTCAAAGAATAATCAATAACTCACTGCTGTGATTCTATTGCAATCGACGAAGTTTGATTAAAATAACCAGTGACAGATCACTAGATTGGAGAAGATTCTACCTCCTCGGAAGCTCTGTATGGAAAACAGGAAAAGAAGAAGATGGAAGTAAGGATTAGACGTGACCCCAGTTCGTTTAACGAAAAAAATAATGTACACGGCGTTTACTTCTAGAGTACATGGTGTGTAATTTCCTTTTCCATACACCGCTTTAGGAGGTCTCCAAGTCACCCTTACATGGTCGTGTGTGTGGCCTTGACAGGAACATCACCCGGCTTCTAGTGGCATCGAAGTAAACTGTGTGTACTCATAAAGTACATGGTGTGTACTCTGAAAATTTCCAGATTTCCCTCTTTTTCTCAAAAACTACCATAAAAGGAAAAACATACCTAAAAAGAAGATCTGAGTTCTTACAAACTTCCTCCCTTAATGAAATTCGTCCCCAAATTTCCCTAACAAGGTGAATAAGAAGAAACCTCGAACAACTCTAGCAACTATGATCGCATATTGGCCTCCCTCTCCCAAGTCTAGTCTTGTACACGACCATGCTAACATAGCACCCGTACTAAAGGAACATACTGTCCATAGAGTACCTTTTCACTATGATCAAAAATCCTGATAGGATACTCCTCGAATGATGCATCATGCTCCTGATCAACCTCCACAGATTGAAATACATGAGACAACTCTAAGAAATAGCATCGAAGTTGAGAAAATGAAAGATGTCGTGCATAGCCTGGTACCTCTGAGGTAACTGCAACATATAAGAAACCAGCCCGACTCTTTACAGAACCTCAAACATCCCGATGTATCTTGGTGAAAGCTTACCATATCTCTTGATCCTTTTGTGTCCCAACCTCGGGGAAACACGTAGGAAAACCTAATCTCCAACCTTGAACTCCAAAGGTCATCTCTACTAATCAACATAAGATTTATGCTGATACCATGATGTATCCATACTTTTCCAAATCAACTCCACCTGTTCTGTAGTCCCTTGAAGAAGGCGAGGTCCCAACAGAGCAACCTCTCCTACCTCCAGCCAACACAAGGGTGATCGGCACGACCTACGGTATAAGTCCTCGTAAGGTGAAATATGAATAGTTTCGTGAAAACTATTTTTGTAGGAAAACTCCACTAGAGGTATATGTATCTTCCAATAATCTCCAATATCAAGGACCCATGCTATTATCATGTCCTCTAGCACCTGAATCGTGCGCTCTGACTGGCCATCTATCTGGGGATGGTAAGCTGTACTCAAAAAGTACCTGTGTACCCAAAGCCCTCTGTAGCCCTTTCCAGAAATGAAACCTAATGCGAGCATCCCTATCTGAAATGATATTACTCGAGACCCCATGCAAGTGTACACTCTCATGGATGTATACATGTCGAAGATCATCAACTCCTAAGATCTCCTTAATCGGCAGGAAGTGAGATACCTTCGTGAGCCTGTCAATGACAACCCATATATTGTCATTCCCTCAAGGTGATCTCGGTAACCCTGTCACAAAGTCCTTTGTGACATCATTCCACTTCCACTAGGGAATGGGTAATTGTTGTATAATACCTGCTGGTCACTGGTGCTCCACCTTCACCTGCTAACAGATGGAACACCTTGTGACAAAACCAACAACATCTCACTTAATACATGGCCACCAATACTGGTGGTGTAAATCACGACACATCTTCGTGATGCCAGGATGAACTACCCAAACCGAGGAATGAAAGTCTCGAATCATCTCCTTGTGTATATCTACTGGCACCCATATGCGTCCCTGGAAACGAATGATCTCACCCTCTTCTACAGGCCATTTGGGAATAGGGTCTTCTCCTGACATGCTTTCTCGTAGGAATAGGCCATCAAAATCTAATAGCTGCCGCATTTGAACTCGGTCAAGAAGGGTAGAGGTTACAACTACATAAGAATGAAATGTCTGAACATTTCTATAGATCACCTCCAAATGCATTTCATTGAATAGAGCCATAAGCTTCCACTCCCTGCTAGCCTCCTGAACTGCAACTAACTGTGTCCTCGTGCTCAGTGCATCTGCCACAGCGTTGCCTTTCCCATGCGTATAAGAAAGATGGAAATCAAATGATTTTAGGTACTCAACCCACCTCTGTTGTCTCAGATTCATGTCACACTGTTTAAAGATATAGATGAAGCTCTTTTGTTCAGAATATACCTAAAAATGATCTCCCAGAAAATAATTTCTCAAACAACGCAAGGCATGAACAACTATAACCAACTCCAGGTCGTGTGTAGGATAGTGCCACTCATGTGGCCTCAACTTCTGCTATCGATATGAAACAACATTATCCTCCTGCATAAGCACTGCTCCAAGCCCGATTCTAGTTGCATCACAGAAAACTATATAACTCTTGCCTAGATCTAGAAATACTATAATTGGTGCAGAATTAAATCTCCCCTTCAGATCTTAAAAGGTTGAATCACAGGCTTCTGACCAAACATAATTCACCCCTTTCTTAGTCAATCATTTCAATGGTGCTTCTAAGCATGAGAATTATTATATAGACCGCTTGTACTAACTAGAAAACCCTAAGAATCTTTGTACCTCGAATATGTGCATCGGCTAATCCCAGGTAACTACTGCTCTCACCTTCTCTGGGTATACTGATACTCCTGTCTCTAAGATGACATGACCCAGGAATTGAATCGTGTCCATACAAAAGTGTCACTTTGAGATATTATCATATAACTGATGTTCCCTCAGTGTACTCAAACTGATCTGAAGATGGGTTTCATGGTCGTGTCGAGTGTGAGAGTACACCAAGATATCATCCACGAAGACCACCATGAAATACTCCAAGTAAGGATGGAAGAATTTCTTCATCAGTTCCATGAAAACTACTGGTGCATTTGTGAGATCGAACGACATAGCAAAATACTCATACAGACCATACCTGCTCCGAAAGGCTGTAAGAGGTATATCAGATGGTCTGACACGCAACTGATGATAGCCGGATCTCAAGTCGATCTTCGAAACACTCTAGCTCATTGAAGCTAATAAAATAGATCATCTATCCATGGAAATGGATATCAGTTCTTGACCATCAACAGGTTTAGCTTCTGATAATACACATAAATCTATAAATTACTGTCCACCTTATTTGGAAAAAGAACAAGAAAACCCCATGGAGAAGTACTAGGTCAGATAAAACCCTTTTCATATAACTCATCCAATTTTTTCATTAGCTCCTGTAACTCAGGTGTATCCATCCTATAAGGAGTCATGGATATCAGAGCTTCTCCTGGAACAATCTCAATAGAGATGTCTACCTATATCTCTGGAGGAAAAAATGGAAATTCTTCTAGAAATACATCTGGAAAGCGATCAACCACTGGAGGGAAATCTAACTACGAAGTCCCCTTTTCATCCAAATATAATCTAGCAATATGGGTTGTAACACTGCCCAACCCATGATGCTGTGGTCCATCTCTTCTCGCCTGGACATCCCATTCGACCTTGTGAAGAAAATATTTTTCCTCCGGTGATGTGAAACCCACCCTATGACGATAGAAATCGACAAAGTCCTGTAAGGGAACTAAACAGTACATCCCGAGAATGAAATCATATGCAATCATCTCCAAAACATAAAGATTCCATGAAAAACGACACCCACCAACCTCAAGGGGGTAGTCTAATAACTAACACACATTAGCTGTTCTAATTAACAAGGGAGTGTATAGAGTTATCATATCCTCAAAAGTATAAAGAGTAAGTCTATGGATTTCCATAGTGTGTAGAAAAATAATTCTCTGAGAAGCTCTTATATCAAAAATATAATAGGATAAATCTGAGGCTACTAAAATCGTAACTCAAACTGTAGAAGGTCCAGGGTCCTGCTCCTGATGAATATTCTCTACAGTAAAGGTCAGGAATGCAACGCAGCCATGTGTAGCATTATGAGATCCAGGACCTGACCCTACCTAAGCCTGAACACTACGCCCATGGTCTCTACCCTGGCCTGAATGACCTGAAGAACTCCAGGCCCCATTCTACTACAGAACTGGTAATCCTTCTCCTTTACGCGAAGTCAAAACTGATCCTCCCTGAATAGCTGCTGGAAGGAAAACCTTGCAGAAACATTGAAGAAGACCCATATTGCCACAAGATCAACACTCCACTGGGTCTCTTGGGAACTGAGGCTTCTTATTCCCACTTTTCCCACAATGATAACACACCACTTGGTTTATAGAAGTAATATCTTGTCTACCCGAAGTAATACCTCGCTTCATCAAGTCACCTCGTGTAGACTCTCGGTGGCACTTCTTAATATCCATCTGAAATGAATCTGCCTGGGTTGCTAAACCACCCTGGTCCACATCTCCAATCTCCCTCAGATTTTTCTCTGTGATAAGCTCTTGGTTTAATATCAGATTAATAGAAGTCAACAGAAAGATATTCACCTTTGATCGATTGTCTGGTCTGAGGCCTTCATTGAACTTCCTCGCTAAAAACTGCTCGACATTCCCCATAATAGGAGTGAAACATTGTAACTCTGTGAAGCGAGAAGAATACTCCATAATTGTGAGAGTACCCTACTATAGGTTCATAAACTCTCTGGCTCTGTCATCCCTCAGTGTCGCTGGGTAGAACTATTCATAGAACATATGCTGAAACTCGTCCCCGGTCATAGCATGTTGGTGCCATGCCTTAGAAACAACATCCCACCATCTTTTGGAAGAATTTAATAGCATATAAGTCATGATATTCACTCTCCTATCCAGAGGCGTCTCTAGGTTCTCGAAGATGGATTGAATGGATTCTAGCCATGACTCCACAGCCTATGGTCCTCCACCCCCTGTGAACGTGGGAGGACGTTACTGCTAAAAATACCACGTCAACTTTACCATAAATGGGGTAGGATGCTGAGATCCCTGGAAGGTCTGCATGAACCTCATGAAACCCTCTCTGAACTAAGCGTCAGCACCAGTTTCTGGAATCAATGCATGTTCCATGTCCGGAATGATAGCCAGATCTATTGGTAGTCCCTGATCTGCCATATCTGGCATACGGTCACTGTTTGGTTCCTGACGTGCAACGAGAGGACGTCTCGATGCCATGACTCTACAAGGTCAAAGAACACTTTATATGACATCACCAGGGAATGAAAACTAGGATCATAATAAGGGAACATGGGAATGAATGTGCATAAAAATACAAAACAAGACTACACGGTGTGTATAAATCCTACACATTGTTTCCCTTATGTCATTTACATGGGAGTTTATGCCTACCAAATATGGTCATGTAACACCCCAAATACATAGTGTTTTGTCCCAAAACAAGACGTTTACTTGAATAACCTTCCATGCCTGAGTCCTTCTACATGGTTTAGCCACACAACTCTCCTAAGACAAAAATGCACAGTGTGTTCAAGGTATACACAGCCTGTACTTAACAAGATTCACCTAGCCCCTGTTTTTTATGGAACGACCTATGTGCCTTGGTCACACTACATGAATTGTTCCAAAACAAAACGAAATGTACTTAGAATTCCTAACAGACACTGTGGTTCACTAAACGGCCGGCTACAAGGCTTACACTACACGGCGTGTTTCAGGAGGACACGTCATGTAAGAGAAAGGATGACACTGACCTGTGTTGTTCATGAAACGGTCGGGTTCCTAGATCAAACTACACGGTGTGTAAAATTTAGACACAAAATGTGTGTGAAATGATAACACAACCCGTGTTGTCCGTGACACAGTTGGGGTACCTATCTCATACTACACGGCGTGCTAAACTAGTACATGATGTGTTCCTATAAGATTTTTCACAACCTAGTGTCCTTGCTCGCACGGTTAGTGACACAGATATAGACTACACGATGTGTATTCCTAAAGTACATGTCGTTTATTCTATGTTTTTCTAGACAGTAGCCTCAGAACTGCACTGGAGCCTAGAAAACACAAGAAAAAACAAGCATTAAGGTACCAAATTCCGATCCGTGAAGGCCCATACACCCCGCGAAACAATGCATTTAACAATAAAACAATATAAAAAACTCATGATCCACCAAATTAAAATCCTTGAGGGCCCATAACACCTCTAAGACAAAATTTTGTCATCCATGATAAAGAATCTCTAAAAAAATGATACCCTAACAACATAGCAGGTATTCTATCACATCATCTATCACAAAAGCATGCATAGTGTATCACAAATGTTATCACGACAACATGAAACTTCCAATGCAATTTAGATGGCATGAAAAATTGCATGACATGTGATTTTCTAAAAAGTGCCTATATGATGAATGAGATGACATACCCTCATCTCATCGGGTTGCAAAAAAAATAGAGCTGGAATCATATAAACAGTAACAGTACAACACAAGTGCACCACCCAACAGTGAATTCAATTAAACTGTAACATTTTCAATACTAAAAAATTGCAATATTTGAGGTAACCTGGATTTTTCCCTGTACACGGGTTCTATAACTCCCGAGAACATCTATTTACCAATTACCTATTACTCCACATCCCTGTCTAATGTCACTAAGTAGTAAGTGAATAGAAAAGAAAAGAAACCTCCTATGATACCACTTTGTAACGACAAAAATCTGGGGCCACTCAACTGGTGCCCCTTACACGGTTTGTCACATGACCTCAAGCGCATTTCCCCAAAATCTAGAGGCTACCAACTAGCAGCGAGGGCCTTGGTGAGTCATTGGGGAAACTATAACCTCATTTGTTAAAGTATATAAGGGGAAAAAATAGCAGTCAATAGAAGAAGTAGTAAACATCATAAAATATCAGAAACTAAATAGCAGAAGCAATGAATATAAAGTAATGCTGATAATGATGTAGAAAGTATAAGTATCTAAGGAAATGAGAAAACACAACAACGTTCTGAAATACAAATGGGAAACAAGTACGAAAAGTAAACAGTAACTCCAGCAGCCTCACAAGCATATGCTCGGTCCTTTGCTCTCTAGCTCCAACCAGAAATAATGTACCTAATGTATAAGCTCCACAATAACTATACACACATGAAACTATATAACCTATTTGGGACAAAAATCAAGTCCCAAACAATGTGTGAGACTAATAAAAGTAGGAAACCACCACAAGATCTGTGCCCTAATATCAATGAGTAATATAACAGAAGTAATTAAAGTAAATGTAGTAATGTTATAAAAGTACACAAGTAAATGATCCTACCAATTACCATTCACCTTGACATAACAATTAATTATTTCATTTAATTATGCAACCACGTAATCTAGAAAAGCTCTATATTCCATGGTAAACAGGTAGCACAACAGGCATAAAAAAACTACCTAAACAAACAAGCAGGACAAAAGATCCAAGCATGTGCTTTGGCTTGGTAGACGAATCTAAACAAACCAAAATATCCACATTCACACTAACTCTCTATGTGGCTAAAACTAGCAGAACCCAATAGTCATGTAAACATACAAAGTCACATACACTCTGGGAAGCACTCACGTCGATTCCCCTTTGGTCTTGCAATGATAGCTATAGACTCTCTGAGGAAGAACTTACATTTAATTCCCCCCGTGGTCTCGATAAATTCATAAACTAATGACACTCTTAGGAAGCACAATTTCTAATTCCCATAGGTCCTATATACGAAACAAATTCCAACAGACCCCCCTAGGGAAGCACTTAATCGTCTATTCCCTCTTTGGTCTCCCGCACCGTGTTCTCACAGCCATGAGTAGTCCAGTCATGTGTAATCGATTGGAAGCAGTCCGATGTAAGTTTAGAAACTACATGGATAAAATCTACAATGATTCCAAAGAATTAAAATAGCAGAAAACACATGCAATTAGTTATAACATGAAAACAAGTATTTGTAATAGGGTTGGCCAGGAAGGAAAACTGTGCCAAACGGCGATAAACAACAAAACAGGGATAACACCCGTGGGGTGATCCTCAACATGAAAAAAGCATATATTATTATCAATTGACCATATTCTAATAGGAAATCTAAGGGAATTAATCAATAGGTCCAAAATCACTAACCCAGGATACCCGAAACATGGGAATCCGGGACTTTTGCACAAAAACTCAATGAAATTCAATGTAAGGAAACAAACCACCCACCTCGATCCTAGTAGATCGATATACTTGAACCTCGGCCCATGAATCGGACTAGAACAGAGTAAATATACAATGAATTATAAAATGTTCAACCTATGATAACTCTCATAAGATAAAGAATTGGGAATCATGGTCAAAGAAGAACCAAGAACTCACCGCTACAATTACATTACAATAGACGATGATGGATTCAGATAAATAGTGGCAGATCAGTGACTTAGAGAATATTCGGCTTCCTCGGACGCTCTGGACAGAAAATAGGAGAAGAAGATGATGAAAATAAGGATTAGACGTGACCCCAGTCCATTTAACAAAATAAAGTACATGACGTGTACTTCTGGACTACATGGTGTGTACTTTCCTTTTCTGTACTCTTCTTTAGGTGGCCTCCATGTCACCCTTACATGGCCATGTGTGTGGCCATGACACGGCCAGCAAACGGCTTCTAGTGGCATCAAAGTACATGGTGTGTACTCATAAAGTGCAAGGCGTGTACTCCGAAAATTTCCAGATTTCCCTCTTTTTCTAAAAAACTACCAAAAAAGGAAAAACATACCTGAAAAGAAGATTCGGGTTATTACACACTTATTTACAATAAATACATGCCTTATTCAAGGAAATTTGAATCCATGGGAATGGTAATTTAATTTTAGAAATTCCATCAACAAATTATGAACACTCTGTTTATATAAGATTATATACGGAATGATATTCTTTTAAATAAAATCTCGATCCTAATATTGAATGTAGGGATTCACAAAAAATATTTATAAATATATTCTTTTATGGTTGAGTTGTGAAAGATAAATTAGTTTCATCCCACCTTCCACGATCCTCCACCTCCTAATCGAGACCAAAATGTGTTTTATGAGATTCATATTATAAGTTCTTCATTTATATATCTTATCATAAAAAAACATACATAATTAGATGTGTTATATAAATAAATATCATGTGAATAAATTTTTTATAAAATTATTGTTAGAAGATATTATTGATCTTAGTACTCCAATATTTTTTCTTACCATGGAGGTGGAAAATGTTGAATATGGAATGGTTCATTGTTTACTCTAGACATGTATACTTCTATTTACATTGATATTTGAGGTATGAGTTTTCTTATATTTTAATTTATATTTTATTTAAAATTATATATAATGATTTCTATATGATTATGCTAATGTTTTTTTCAATGTATGTTAATTTCAGTTTCAACTTGAATTTATTCAAATAAAAATATAAAGTTACTTAAGTTATTACATATATATTTAACTGTCTCCAAACTATACATGGAAAATGAGTGAACATCCATTTATCATTTTATGTGTTCAGAATACATTTAAATTAATATAAAATATCTGGAGGAGGATGCTAGAGTAAAATATATAGTCGAATGATTATAAAATACAGAGATTAGGTTTTTTATTCTTCATTACTCTATAGGTAATAAGACATATAAAATTATAAATTAAAATTCATTATAATTCCATTACTTTTTATATATCTATATGTCACATGACATTATATTTTATGTGTATTCTTCCCATGTGATTGAAGAACATGTTGGTTATGTACATTAATGGGTGGAGTTTGTAAAATATTTCATCATTTTTTAGTTCATATGTTTTATTCTATTCGATTAATTTTTTAAACATAACTTTCTTTGATATATATGTTTTGGTGATTATATTAGAAATTATAGGTATTATAAATAGTTTACTAAGGTTAAATTATCGATTCATAAGATGAATAAAATTAATTATCAGATATTACTGTAAGATAAATTTCATATAAGGTTTTACTTATTTTGCGTTGCATATTTAGTTATTGTAATATTCAATGTGTTATTTCAAAACCATTATGTTGACAACAAATTTTTTTTGTATTTGGTGATCAATTTGTATGATTTAAATTTTTTGTATTATAATGAATTAAATAATGAAATATTTTTGAAATCCAAGTTTATTTTCTTCTTGTATTTTTTAATCAAGTTACAATTTAAATTTTATAATGTTTGTTGTTTTTATTTATTTATTTTGTTATATATTTATATAAAAAATTAATACATAACCCACCTTCAAGAATTATTTATACAATATTTAATTGATGTTTTTTTAATTTTTAGATATATAACTTAATGTTACATGTGTGAGCATTTTTATTTTCATAAATTATGTTTTATTAAAGTTTACATTGAGTATATAGTGGTCATTTTACTCTTTTGTTTTGTTTTTTCTAATATTTACTACTTTTATAATTCATTTTATATCATTGTAGGAGTTGAAATACCATAAATGTTAAAAATAAAACTATTATTTTTTTAATGATTATTATTTTGAATACCAATGTATAAATTCTAATTATATTAATATTTATTTGGATCATTAAACATTAGATTTTATAAACTCTGAAATTGAATGTAAATTTCATAATTAATACTTTATAAAAACGATCATTGAATGAAATTTAAAATTATTATTTCAAAATAATCACATTCAAATTTTCAAATAAAAATAAAAACTTATTTATTATTTCATAATTGGTTTTATTAAATCGATCATTGAAGGACATTAAAATATTTTAAAGAAACAGTGTTCAAAACCATCTATATTTATATATAGTGTTAATTTCAATTTTATTTGTTACTGTCACCAATTATGATCGATTTTTTAACAATGATTTTTAATAAATGAAGTTAAAACTATTATTTTAATTTGAATTTTATTGCTATCAATTTTTTCAAATCTTATTAGGTTAATTTCCACTATTAACCCCTTGGTCAAAAATTGTGAAGTAGAGTAGGGATAATGAAAACTATTAAAACTAAAAGAGTATATGAGAAATCATTCTTAATAAAACAATCTAGCTCAAGAATTCATCATCCATTAAGGGATTTATCAAGAAAACTATGATTTTCTCGTTTGTTGTAACTTATTAAAAGTTGACCTAAGTAAATTATATTATCCCCTTAATGATGTAATATTTGACTTGAATACATTTCAACCACAAATATTTAAATATATTCATTGATAATATTTTTTTAAATTTATTGTTTCACCAAAATAAATAATGGATATGTGAATTACACTATCAAGTCCTTAAGCTATGAGTTCATTCATATTATTAATGTTGTATCTCATGTTTTCATAATATATTCACTATTTTTGTGTTATGTGTTATAAAATTTTAGTACTTAGGATTTCATGGAGCATGTATTCATTTAATAAATTAATATCCATATGATGTTTACTTTCAGTTTCAAATGTTACATGATCAATAAGAATATAAATAATCAAAATATAAATTGATTTACCATTTTGATAAATCAAACCGGAATCTTGATTTCCATTGACTTAGCTTAAGACATATTTTTTTCCAATAAAATGAAACTTCTTTAGATTAATATGGAGTCTTGAACAATGTGAAACTGTATATTCGATATTTATTATTACCATCCCAAGGTAAGATTATAATCATCCTTTGAATCTTCTTTTAATCCATATTCCAAACTATTCCAATAATCATGAGAATATATTTCATTGAGAATAAAAATATAATCTATCTGATTCACAATATCCAATGTCATGACTTGGCCCAATTGTGAACCACACCAAGATCAACGGTAAAGATGAGTGGGAACCCCAGAGAAAACCTCTAATATTCCATGGGTTGTTGACTAACACCAAGGGTACATAAATACATAAATTGGACACATTTAAATCATTATCATCAGGATATATAATGATAACCATAAATAAATTCCATAATATAAAATTAAAATAAATTTTAGATAATACGAGTAATTACATTATTAATAAAACCTATAAATGGTAAATTTTAAAAAACCAATTACAGAAGAAACATTGGTTGTAGCTCCAAGGCTCAATATAGTAATTTGTAAATTGGTTATTGAATCCCTCTTCAAAACATGAAATGAATTATATATATATATGGGAGAATTCATGTATACTCAGTTGTATCCTCCTTTAATCAACTATTGAACATTTGAAAGAAGCACAGTACTATCTCAATGAATAAATAGAATAATTAGCACACAACTGATTTCTAATGACCCAATGTTATATCAACGGAAATCCCCTTCTTATAATTGTTTCATCACATAAAATAACATTAGTAAAACTATAAAAACCTTATAAATGATTAATTAATTAATTAAAAGGTATCTCTAGAAGTTAAGGAGCCTATATTGAGGAAATACTAACTTTACCTTTTGAATCGTAGTGTAGCCCATATGAATTGTAAATCGAATAAGTGAATAGTAACATCACCAATGAAAAGAAAAAAACAACCCATATTATAAGAGACAATTTTATGTAATTATATCATAGTATACGTAAATATATATTTTAAAAATTATTAATATTGTGTTGGTTTTTAAGTATGTCATAAATATTTATTTACAATTTTAAGACTAATTGAACAATTTAAACAAAACATTATTTTCAGAAAATGTATTCATAAATTAATATTTTTATTTCTTATGAATATAGTACAATTTTTTGATACCTCAGTTAATTTTTAAAAGTGTTATAAAATCTTTTATATTATTAAAATATGTATTTTTTGAGTAAATGATGATTTTAATTAAAAACTTAATTCCTCATTAATAAAAAACATATTTTCAAAAAATGGATTTTGTTTGTAATTCTACATGACAAAAAAAGATTAGGGTGGAATTTTGGGATTTCTTTGAAATACTTGAATTTTTTGAAAATAGTGAAATATGATAATTTACGATATTGTGTAAAAACATGAATCATTTAGTCATGGATGATGTTATGCTGATTAGAGCACAACTGGATAAAACACACAAGATCAAGTAACTGTATTTAGTCTCACTAATCATCATTATTTTGTGTCTTCAGAAATATAATAATATAACTTACTAAATAATGGGAGATCACCCCTCTCTTCCACTATAAATACCACCCCTCACCACCAATTCTTACCACACCTCTTAAGCCTTGTGAATTGCCAAATTTCTACTCAAATTGTATCCAATTACCCTCCCCCACGTCCAAGAAATTTTTTTCCTGACATAATACCAAAACCATTCCTCTAATGATGTTTTTAAGAAGAAGGAATCGTGAGGTAAACCCCCATTCAATTTTATTTCAATTTCTATTCATGTTTAATTATTTTATTTTATCTCTACATCTACCCTAATCCAAATGGAGTGATAAATCTTGTACATTAAATATAATATATTTTTTTCTTAATAATATAATAATTCATCACCATATCTTATTTCCCCCTCCATTTACACTAAAAATGAATCTAAATATGAGATGTGTTAATTTAGTGCATTCAAGGAAGATTAATTTTCAATTTATATATCATTATTCAAATTTGGTCATGAAAGCATGTTTATGGTTGAACCAAATCATAATATATGTATTATATTAAATTTAATGTAAAGAAATAATTATACACACATGATGAAAAATAATAAAACAAAACAAGTTCATTTTGGAAAAAAAAGCTCAAAATAATCCAAGTGTTTATCATTAAAGTGTTATCGACTGATTCTCCCCCACCAAAGATAGAAAAATGACTTATATGATCACTTAACCTTATATATGGTCATCATTAACATATAAATTCAATTCTGTACATCAATTTCCATTTTTAATGAACATCCATTCTCTTATATATATGAGTTGATCATGAAAATTAAGAAATGAATCACTCATGAATGATAAAATTGTACAATATAACTCATCAAAAGTGTATAAAAACTAAAGAAAATTGTAATAAATAATTTAAATATAAAAATATTATATAATTATTTGTTAATGAATCTAATTTTAATATTTAGTACATTAAGATCATATGTGGAACTGTTTTGATGACAATATATGGGATTCTACATGAACCTCCATTGATCCTTCAGGTTCTCTTCCTCTCTTTTTACCCAAATTTTTTTCTTTTTATGTAAATTTTATAAATAATAATCAAATGGTAAAAACTCATTTATCAAGATCCTTTTATACACATTATATGGAGATATGTATGTTTTAATGTGGTCTCATTCTCAATACATCCCGATAAGTAAGTCGTTTTAAGGGAACTTCCCGAATTTATACCCATATTCAAGTGCACTAATTAATTTGTTTTAATCAACCATTATTTTTATAAAATCACTCAATTTTTATTAAAACATTATTTTTTATCTTATGGTTTTATATAAAACATTATTCCCTTTTATTCTTTTAATGTTTTTTGTATTTTATTTTAAACTATATTGAAATGATTTATTTATAAAGAATCTTAATAACTATTTTATCATTAAAATGACATAACTTATCATGATATATTCTGATATTCCACTTAAAACTTACATTTATTATTTAATTACTTGTTTTCACTAACACTTTTATAATATGAATATTTATTATCCTTTGGACATGATTATGATACCCAATTCTTTCTATGGAAATCCCTTATGTTTATGTTTTATTACTTATTTATGATTAATTATGTTCAAAGATTATTCATAAACATGTTATTATGGGTGATCCTAGATAGAACTCCAATGTATTGGGTAATGTTTTGTCTCATGAGACCTTATGTGCAATGACCTTGGTGGAATATCTTGACTCATTCTCTGTGTGAAACGGTCTTGGTGGTTAACCTCGACTTGTGATCCTCTATGTGCAATGATCCTTGATGCGCACTAATAAATGTACAAAAATCTGTGACTCATGTTAATGTCATGTTTTATGTTTCCTCCACATTACTATGAATTCATGGTTATAAGATCCTATGTTCTATATGTTATGATTCCTTATGTTCCATGACTTTTTATATCATTTTATTATGCCTTCTAACACATGTGATATGATTTTATTATTTTTATTCCCTTACTATGATTTTTATCTCATCCTGTTGTTCATGTTTTCCCTAGGCTATCCTATGCTGATGTAAGGGATCGAATGATTTTATGATATCACAATGGAATCTAAATAAAGAATTTTTTTTGAGTCCCATGTTTTTTCGTTTTATGTAATTAGTATTCAATAGTCACTATAATTTACCATCCTTGGCTCGTAATATGATGATTAATTTTGGATAAATTTATGTAATGATATGTGTGAATTTCTAGGGTCACTATAGTTGGCATCAAGAAAAGGTATTGTTATTTTCGTAGATTAGGAATAGTGAACTTTAGTAATAACATTAATGTTATTAATAAGTATAACAAAACATCCCAATTTTTTTGTAATTATAGAGAAAGGGGTTTTCATAAAAATAAATCCTTGTCTGGATACTACAAGTCGATGTGGTTCTGGAATTGATGTACCTAGAAGTAACAACTCCAATATGGTATTTTGGCCTGGTACATGAAAAGAGGCCTTACTGTGCACTTGGTTTGACACTCATTGAAGATAAGAATTGTTAAATTCATAATCCAATTATGAACCAATATAATAGGAAAATAAAGACCCTATAAAAATATAAGTTAGAAAATTGATCAAGGATCACTTATATTAAATCCTTGGGAATCATAAGCTATGGTATACATTTATTTTACAAGTTTATCTTTTTTTGTTGAAAGTATCATTTTTATATGATTATTATCTCAGTATTAAATCCCCCAAAATTGAACATTATTTTTCTTAGTTAGTGGAATGATATAGAAGAACCTGTTCTAACAATAAATGTGATTGTAAATAGGATGATTTTCCTAATGATATTCTGATTTTAATGGGAACAACTATGCAAAAAATTATAACAGTAATCAATCAAATGGATCAAGTTATGGATAATATACTGAGTCCTTTAAAATTACCACCTTATTCAAGGAAAGGGAAATTATCCATTCTATAATTCATGTGGAAAAGGTCTCCCATGTTTAGTGGATCATCTTTTCCCCTCCTCACATAACAATGTATTAACTCCATTGAAAATATATTCCCTATTATCTAGTTTTCAGAAGAAGAGAATGTTATACTAGCAGTCTGTCATTTTGTTGGGGAAGCTGATCAATGGTGGACACTGATCAAAAATATAAATTCTGAGGAGGAAATTGATTCCATGGGTAGGGAGGGATTCAAGAAAAAAATAAATAAATATTTTCCCCAAACCCTCCCTCTAAAAATGTAAAGTGAGTTACTCTGAATTAAGAATAATGAAGATGTTTCTATCGGGGTGTAAAAAGAAATAATTATAAGGCATGAAAGATATACCTCTATATTATTCATGAACACTGAAATCATGGTAGATCACATAATTAGTGGAATGAAATGAGTCTAAAAAAGTGCTGGTGATTCAAGACATTGAAAATTATGAATATATTGTATGTTGTTCCCTTATGGATGAAATAGAAATCAGACACTCTCAGTGATCACTTGGGCCCGGTGATAAAAGTAAGAAAATTGTGATTAATTTGGGTGGATCAGAAAATAAATCCCATGATGGAATGTAGCCCCAATATCCAATGTGTCAAATTTTTGGGAAGAAGAATCATGTGAACTTTATGAAGGGAAGTAGGAAATGCTTCAAACATGGAAGAATTTGGCATCTCTCTATGATCTAATGAAGGGATATGAATAATTCCCCTAATGAGGAAGAAAAATGGAATGTTCTTGTCAACAATCAGACTATTGTGTTCTGTTTAAACTACAAAGAATATGATCATTTCATAATCCAATTCCCTAATCCAAGGGTTGTCATAGGTAATCAACCACAACCTCCATGGGAACAAGGAAAGGCATATGATATCACTACTGCTAATGTGGAGTGGAAAAATGATGTGGTGATTTCTATTATAGTATTTATTTCAAGAATATTGAATGGAATGTTTGATTTTGGTTCTACTCATTCATTCAAAACATTCATCTTTAGTAGAACTATTCAATCACCACCTCAAAAATTGAAAGTTCAGTTATCTTTGGGAATAGAAAATGGAGAAATTATTAAATTAAAAGTATATAAACCCTCCTGGGATATTGTTTCTAGATGGAACCTCCTGATAAATCTTTTTAGACTATCTTTGGTGGAGTTTGATTCTATATTGTTCATATATTTTCTATCAGTATACAAATCCAACATCCACTGTATGGAAAGGGTGATTACTATTCACATCCTGGTGTATCCTCTAATTTTTAAAAATTTAAGGAGAATGATGAATCTCTTTTAGAATCATAGTATCATGTGGGGATATTAATTACATTTGAGAAATAATATCTGGTAATGATGTTTGCGAAAAATGATAGAATCATGCTCGAAAACATTCCCATTATAAGGGACTATACTAAGTTATTCCCTAATGAATTTCTTGGTCTATGACCAGACCTAGATGTTGAGTTATGAGTAGAACTTATTTCTAGATCTATGCCTATATCAAAGAAACCTTAATAAAAGGCCACCGTAGAGCTGGATGAGGTGGAGAAGCAATAACATGAGAGTTTGGACAAGGGTTTTATACACCAGAGTCCTTCACCAAAGGGTGTTCCAGTTCTCTTCATCAAGAAAAAGGATATTTCAATGGGGCACTTTATTGATTATCATGAATTTAATAAAATCATGATGAAGAACAAGTATCCCCTTCCACGGATAAATTACTTGGTCAATCAGCTAGGTGGGGCCAGTTATTTCTCCAAGGGTGACCTTTGGTCAGGTTATCACCAATTAATGGTGAGAGAAGAAGATATTACAAAGGCTTCCTTTCGAATAAGGAATTGAAATTATGATTTCATAATGCTTCTTAGAATACTCACTAATTAACCTTCAATTTTTTCTTATTTAATTACATGATTCATTAGATATTACATTGAAAAATTTTTTGTGTTCTTTATCGATGATATTGTGATATACTCTAAGAGTGAGGAGGAACATGAGAATAATTTGAATAATGTGCTATTGACATTGATAAGGGATAAACATTAGGAAAAGTAATGTAAATTTGTGTTCTGGATGAAGAAAATATCATTCTTATCGAATTTTATCACCATTAAATGGATATATGTGGACCCTTCCAAGAAGAAGGTAGCCGAAGAGTCTCCTAGGATGGCATCTGTAACATAGATCCATAGTTTCCATGGTCGAGTTAGGTATTAATGGTGATTTATGAATAACTTCTCATGATTTTCAAACCTAATAACCAAGTTGACATGGAAGGGATTGATTTTTTATGTACTCAAGAATTTGAGAAGATCTTTAAGGGGATAAAAAAGATTATCATTATGCTAGTACTCACACTCCGGAAAAGTAGACATTATTTGTTGTGTAGGGTGATGCATCAATGAATGTCTTGAGTTGTGTACTAATTAAAAATGATAAATTGATAGAATGTGTGTCAATGTAGTTTAAAATTCATGAGAAAAACTATTCCACACATGAACATGAGTTGGATGGTGTGTCTATTGCGTTGAAAATTTGAAAGCATTACCTTTATGCATAGAAGTGTGAGATATGTACTTATAAAAAGATTCGAAATTATATATTTAAAAAGAAGGATCTTAATATTCACCAATGAATATGGTTGGATCACATCAATTATTAGGACTAGTCAATCCACTAACATCATGGTAATCCAAATAAAGTGGCAGATGCTCCAAGTTGATAGGACCATGCATCATTACCAATGATGAAAATTTATAACAATCCAATATTATTATAAATTAAAAGGATGAACATGGATATTATTTGGAAATATAATCATATATCCTTTCTGAAATTATTTTTCAACCATTCTTTATTGAGAAATGAATGGATTCTCGAAGAAATGATGTGGAAATTTATAAAAAGGATAGATGTTCATGAAAACGAGAAACCCTCAGAGTCCAAAATAGATTAGGAAAGAGTCATAAGATTTGTATAATGATATTATGTACTATCTGATCTAAAGATAAAGAAAGTTCTTCTGAATTATGTACATAGCTCTACCTTCTCTATTCACCAAGGGAGCACAATGATGTATCAAGATCTATGAGAGAACTATTTGTGGGAAAATATGATGTATGAGATTGTTGAAAATACATCAATGTTACTGGTATGTCATCAAGTGAAATATTGAAGGCAAAAAACTAATGGAATTTTTGAGACCCGAACCTTGATATACATGGACATTACATTACTTTTTCAGAATACTTAGTACATAACAAAAACACACACACAAGTATTGTAATAGTTTAGTGTCTTTGGAAACTCGGAATATAATCTTCTAATTGTGGTGAAAGATCTTCAACATCTCCCAAAAAGATCTTCTTTTTTTACCTAAAACCTTTCTTTATATCCTGGGAAAAAGAAAACATAATAGGGTGAGCTCAAATTCTCATTAAGGGTAAACAAAATAAATATCAATCACTTCATATACATAAGAACATAACTTTTGGAAATCTTAACCTGCAAAAGAAATCACGATTTCATAACATGGGATAAATCATAGAACTGAAATGTATTCCCAATAATCATAACATAAAACATGAAACATTGTGGCACACATACATAATCATAGAGAATCATTTCTTATTAGTAAAGACTCATTTCCAAGACTATCTTAGTGGACAACGTCCATTTCTGAACCGAGATCACTCCTCGTTTCAGTCCTGTTTCACTGTACCGGTTTAACCTGCCGTTCCAGCCATTTCTATCTCATGAGATATAGAATCTTTACCCAATGCATTGGAGGGAGATATAGGTCCCACCCATCTCATAATGATACCATTCTTATGTGTTCCACAAAATCATAAACCATACATCATAGCATAACCCATGTAATAAAAATGGGAATCTTAAACATCGTGACATCATAAAACAATTCATATAAGATAAAGGAATTCATAAAAATAATTCCACCACAACATAATCAAATAAATGTAATAATTGGGATAAAAACAGAACCCTTTATTATCTTTTATGTAAATTAATTTTGATAAAACACTTGAACTCCATTCTTGAGGAAAATATCCTTTCTACTTCAAAAACACTTTTCCTTTCTTAATATGTCATACAATTCTAAACTAAAAGAAGTTGATTAAAAATAAACATGAAAACTTGTAAAGGAAGATTCTTGGAAATATTGTTTTAAAAATCCATTCATGCCATATAAGTTGAAAAAACATTCTTCTCGTACTTTTTTCGGAAAAGTCAAAAAGTACCTCGTACGAAAAACGACAAAAGATTCCTTTCATATCCTTCACTAAAAACTCACCGAAGGGTAAAATTGGATTTAAAAAATTGTAGGTGGATTGAAATAATATAAAATATTGAGGAAACATGGATGTGGATGATAAAATACACCCCAGTAAATACCAAAGTATAAACAATCTCGGATAAAATGAGATTGTGATATTTCCCTTACCTTAGGTCTGATTTGCTTCGTATGTGTCCGAACCTCCTCTTCTTTGAAGTGCGTCTTTGAGACCTCCTTTTAGGGCACTAAAATAGGTATTTGAAGAAGAACAGAACCTCTACGATGTTTCTAGGGAAGTGGAGAGTTTAAATTGGCAGGGGTTGGCTGAGCTTGAAGGCTCAAAGTGGTGTGAGGAAGAGGGGGAGGAGGTGCCCTTTTTTAAGGGAGGAGAGGGGTACCTTTGGAATAACTAAAACTATTATTTTATTACAAAGTCAAATTCAGTTTTAAATAGCTCAAAATTAATATATCTCGAATATAAGGTGGGTAGGGGTCGCAATCCTCTCATCCAATAGATTTTAGACAAGTTTAGGTATCAATTTAAACCTTATCATTTCGATTTAACTTTAAGTTATATAATTTAACTTTCACCGTGTCTTCTTGTTTTCTTACACTATAAGGTTAATAAACATACTATATCAAGCCAAACGACCAAAAGTTGTTTAGTATTAATATATATAACCATATCTAAGTCATTTGGCCGAACCATATATTTTTAGGAATAAAATAACAATTAATAATATAATATTTGTTTTAAAAACTATTTTATGTCAATTTTGACACTATTTAGTAATTGATTTTTGTGAAAATTATAATAGAATGATTAGCTCTAAACAAGATAATTAAATCAATATTAACATGTCATATTAACCTATAAAATTAGTGTAATTCATAAAAAGTCTAAAATTTCACTTATTTGGGTATTTATAATATCAATTATTCTAATTTTTCACTATTATGGTAATTACTGCATCATCATTGTGTCATAAATAAATTAAATTATTTAATTACTAAAAATTATAAATAAAATAACATTATGTAGGAAATATTTATAGATTACTAATGAATATTTATAGTCGAATTTATCTTATGTATTACCCCATATTAAAAATGATTTACTTATTAAACATTGATTTCAACTATTTTAACCCTTCTTTAAATAAATTAATAATAAATGTCCTAATCTAATCCAAGTGGGCCTAAATGGTCATATATTATTCCTAAGGTTGTTTTTGGTCGAATTACACTTGTCCAATAGAATTAGGACATGTGTTAGGGTAATAGTAATATCATTTTTACCCTTAATTACCCTATTTACTTTTAACCGTGGTAAAAAAAATTAAAAAGCTACTATTCACCAAAAATTATTTTCATCTCATTGAACCACATTTTACTTAATGAAATCAACCGCGTCTCTCGGATTTTTTAAATTCCACTCACAGAAGCAGTAAAATTATGTTTTATGAAAAATTCATTTTTTTTAACTACCACTTAGTGGTTTCACTATTCATCAAAAAATGAAAGTTTCTAGAAAAATACCAAAAATTAGGCCTAAGCTATATTTGATATTATGAATTCAAAAATGATGTCTGTTTTACCAAATTCAAAACATATCAGTTTCATTAATTAATTTAAAAATTAATTCCCGTCGTCAAAACAAATAGCCTGTTCTTAAGAGATAATAACTATCAAAAGATTGACAGTTGTTTATGACTGGTTTAAATGTGAAATTACATCCAATAACCAAAATTGTATTAAATTGTAAAAATATATTCTAAATATACTTTAAACCCACTTAAATTAATAATTTATCACTATTAATTATTTCGATTGAAAAAGTTGTTTTTAATTAAAATATAGCGTGTTTTTACTATTCATCAAAAAATGAAAGTTACCAAAATGATATAAAAATTTATCCAAAGTAAATTTTTATTTCATGATTCCAAAGAAGAATTTTATTTTGTCAAATTGAACTTATAAACAATTCAAAAACTAGATTTAAAGTGGGTGCACCATCAAAAGGCAGCAAAACTGCATTTTTTGAAAAATACTTATTTTACCCGAAAAATTTATTTTGTTCTTATAACATGTTTTAGAAAATGTGCAAGATGAATAATAATGTTATAATATTCAAAATTTAGTTAATACTATTCATAATGGCTAGTTCATAATAATATTATAATAATATATCGTTGTTTAGTAAAACCCGGTATTGCGTACAACACACGCTATCGAGGAAGGTCGAGATTGCGTGTAATGCAAGCCAAGTCAGGGTTGCATGATGTGCAAGAATCCTTCATTGTTTCATATAACATAATCCAACCATATTTCATTTATACATTGAATATATATATATATATATATACTCAATGTTGCGTAGAATAACTATTATCAAAATTGTGTGTAACACGACCCAAGAATAGTGTTGTGTATAATACAAGCTAATATCTTGTTGTGTATAGTGAAAGGTAATCTTGGTGTAGCATAAAACACAATAAATTAATGAAATTAAAAGAATATTTTTCATAAAATCTCGGGGTGTTACATTCTACCCCCCTTAAAATGAATTTCTCCCTCGAAATTCATCGGTGTTATAAATGGTTTACTATTCGAAAGTTTCTTTAATAGAAACCCACATCGTAAAAAGGAATACCAAAACCAATCTTTAATTACAAAATTATGAAATGTAACGGTTACCCAAATAAACTAATCACTGGGTTTCCACATAGGTTAAAATACGGATATGGAAGAGAAATCTAATAATCATGTTCTGATGGAGAGTGGTAGAGAACATGGCTATGGAAAAGTCAGCAATCAAAAAGCCATAAATTTGAGACGATCTAAGCTACCATCTGATTCATCAGATATAAGAGCACAAGGAAAACATTTTTGGTTTTCAAGATAATTTCCCCAAATTTGATGAAATTGGAATTAGAAGAAATAATTTCGTGATTTTGGTATAGTCTCGCTATTTGTCATTCTTTGGACAATTTCTACTTCATCTCTTAAATAAATGAAGTTGAATTTGACATTCGTGATGTGTTAGCAGATCATGTGATAGAATTATGGGTCATTCCATCTGTCTCAAGCAAAAGGTTAGAAAAGTTATCAAAAAATACATAAGTCCATCTATAGTGAGATTAATCATATATGGCTCCTAAAATGGACTTATATATCATATATCATACTTCTTAATATAATAAAACTAGTTTCTACTAAACAGGGACTTCCTGTAGGCCAGTGGTAGGCGATAAAGGCCATTCGCACTTTAGTTGTGGGTTCAATTCCCACAGCCTTGTCTGACGTGATGGGCTGTCGCCCGTCCTGCAGGTTGTCCTTTTTCTAAAGCTATATTACTATAACATCCCATAAACAATATCAAAAAAGTTTTATCCATGAACAATAATAATTTATTTCCAACATAATCCATTCTAATCTTTAGTCTTATCTAAAATACTTCAGTCCAAGCACATTGTATAAAGAAAATGATCACATGAATGCCATCATTTATCCCCCATATATCATAAGATATATCTTGTTGGTCCAATTAAAAACATGTGAATACCATAATCATGTATTCTCTTGAAGAATGAATAACCATTGAACCTTAGTGAAAACCTGAATACTGTCAAAAGTTAACTCTTTCCACATACCAAAATCCAAAAATTCTATATACTCAAACCATGATATAACCTTCTACTTATATCAGTGATGAGGTCATGAATACTATCAAACATTTAATTTTATCCTTATCCCTTCATTATGCGCATATCATCTACATTCCAAAAATATCTAAATAACCATTCATGGATACTGGTACCATTAATCATACACTTTCAAAACTCAAGGAAAGACATCAGTGTAACAATCCTTAGATTCCTCTTTATTCCATAGTACCATGAGATTACTTATACAACATTACACATGATAAACATGTAATAATTCCACTACATTCTTAAAACATTGACCGAGCTTCAACAATTCTTTCATCTCACATATAATTTGTAGTCTCTTCATCATCAACAACATAAATACTACCCATACGACCATACTGATTCTCTTCATGAGTCTTTCCCTTAGGGCATTGGTTTTCATAATTCCCATTCATTCCACATTTAAAACATTTAACCATTGTTGATGTCGTAGAAATACCATTATCTACATCCCTGGTGTTAACTGAACCTTTTCCTTTGCACTTACTGGCTTTGTGTCCTTCATTTCCACACCCAAAGCATCTTCCAGTTCCTTTGAAACATTCTCCTTTATTCCTCTTCCCACATGATTTACCTAGGGGAAATTGAACTTTCTTTCCTCTATGATCATCATGAAACTCCATCTTTCTCTTATTATTCGAGTCAGGAAACTTAACAAATTTTACTTTATTGATCATATTATGAGATTGCTGATACAGCATAATAATGAAGTTTGGACGTCCAAATCCCATTTCATTTGGTTCCTCATGAAGAATATCATTCCATTGTACATCATATCCTCCATTATCTTGAATCATCTTGTTTCCAGCCATTTTCTAAAACCTAAAAAGAATAGTGTGAGAGGAAAAAATCATAATAAAGGGGGAGTAACTTCAATATCTAACATCTTTGGTTTAATCTAGTATCGTTACCATAGTTCTAGGACTATATCCTATACGTATACTTATCCTGAGGGACATCCCTAGACATACCTTAAAAATATCTCTAGGGATCTTACTAACATTTTTGCATCCTAGTTCTCAAAGGTTGACTAAACTTTTCCTCTGATTCCAACAGTAGAGACCCGAAGCTTGACGTACATGGACATTACATTAATTTTTTGGAATACTTAGTACATAACAAAAACACACACACAAGGGTCATAATAGTTTAGTGTCTTTGGAAACTCGGAATATAATATTCTATTCGTGGTGAAAGATCTTCAACATCTACCATAAAGATCTTCTTTTTTTACCTAAAACCTTTCTTTATATCCTGGGGAATAGAAAACATAAAAGGGTGAGCTCAAATTCTCAGTAAGGGTAAACAAAATAAATATCAATCACATCATATACAAAAGAACATAACTTTTGGAAATCTTATCCTGAAAAAGAAATCATGATTTCATAACATGGGATAAATCATAGTAGTGAAATGTAATCCCAATAATCATAACATAAAACATGAAACATTGTGGAATACACACATAATCATAGAGAATCATTTCTTATTAGTCAAGACTCATTTCCAAGACTACCTTAGTGGACAAAGTCCATTTCTGAACCAAGTTCACTCCTCATTTCAGTCCTGTTGTACTGAACCGGTTTAACCTGCCGTTCCAGCCATGTCTATCTCATGAGATATAAAATCTTTACCCAATGCATTGGAGGGAGATATAGGTCCCACCCATCTCATAATGATACCATTATTATGTGTTCCACAAAATCATAAACCATACATCATAGCATAACCCAGGTAATAAAAATTGGAATCTTAAACATCGTGACATCATAAAACAATTCATATAAGTTAAAGGAATTCATAAAAATAATTCCATCACAACATAATCATATAAATGTAATAATTGGGATAAAGACAGAACTCTTTATTATCTTAGATGGAAAATAATTTTTACAAAACACTTGAACTCCATTCTTGAGGAAAATATCTTTTCTACTTCAACAACACTTTTCCTTTCTTAATATGTCATACAATTCTAAACTAAAAGAAGTTGATTAAAAATAAACATGAAAACATGTAAAGGAATATTCTTGGAAATATTGTTTTAAAAATTCATTCATGCCATATAAGTTGAAAAAAACAATCTTGTCTTACATTTTTCGGAAAATTCAAAAAGTGCCTCGTACGAAAAACGACAAAATATTCCTTTCATATCCTTTACTAAAAACTCACCGAAGGGTAAAATTGGATTCAAACAATTGTAGGTAGATGGAAATAATATTACCTATTGAGGAAACATGTATGTGGATGATAAAATACACCCTAGAAAATACCAAAGTATAAACAATCTCGGATAAAAATACGATTGTGATATTTCCCTTACCTTAGGTCCGATTTGTTTCGTATGTGTCCGAACCTCCTATTCTTTGAAGTGCTTCTTTGAAACCTCATTTTAGGGCACTAAAATAGGTCTTTGAAGAAGACCAGAACCTCTACGATGTTTCTAGGTAAGTGGAGAGGAGAAATTGGTAGGGTTTGGCTGAGCTTGAAGGCTCAATGTGGTGTGAGGAAGAGGGGGAGGTGGTGCCCTTTTATAAGGGAGGAGAGGGGTACCTTTGGAATAACTAAAACTATTATTTTATTATAATGTCAAATTCGGTTTTAAATAGGTCGAAATTGAAATATCTAGAAGATAAGGTTGGTAGGGGTCGAAATACTCTCATCCAATATAATTTAAACAAGTTTAGGTATCAATTTTAACCTTATCATTTAGATTTAACTTTAAGTTAGATAATTTAACTTTCACCATGTCTTCTTGTTTTCTTACACTATAAGGATAATAAACTGACTATATCAAGCCAAAAGAACCCCAAGTTGTTTAGTATTAATATATATAAACTTATCTAAGTCATTTAGACTAACCTTAGATTTTTAGGAATAAAATAACAATTAATAATATAATATTTGTTTTAAAAACTATTTTATGTCAATTTTGACACTATTTAGTAATTGATTTTTGTGAAAATCATAACAGAATGATTAGATCAAAAAAAGTTAATTAAATAAATAATAACATGTCATATTAACCTATAAAATTTGTGGAATTCATAAAAAGTCTCAAATTACACTTATTTGGGTATTTATAATATCAATTATTCTAATTTTTCACTATTATGGTAATTACTGCATCCTCATTGTGTCATAAATAAATTAACTTATTTAATGTCTAAAAATTATAAATAAAATATCATTATGTATGAAATCGTTTTAGATTTCTAATGAATATTTATAGTTGAATTTATCTTATGTATAACCTCATATTAAAAATTATTTACTTATTAAACTTTGATTTCAACTATTTTTACCCTTCTTTAAATAAATTAATAATAAATGTCCTAATCTAATCAAAATGGGCCTAAATGGTCATATTTTATTCCTAAGGTTGTTTTTGGTCGAATTAAACTTGTCAAATAGAATTATGACATGTGTTAGGGTAATAGTAATATCATTTTTACCTTTAATTACCCTATTTACTTTTAACCGTGGTAATAAAAAGTAAAAAATTACTATTCACAAAAAATTATTTTCATCTCATTTAACCACATTTTACTTACTGACATCAACTGTGTCTCTCGGATTTTTGAAATTCCACTCATAGAGCAGTAAAATTATGTTTTATGAAAAATTCATTTTTTTAACTATCACTTAGTGGTTTCACTATTCATCAAAAAATGAAAGTTTCCAGAAAAATACCAAAAATTAGGCCTAAGATATATTTGATATTATGAATTCAAAAATGATGTCTATTTTACCAAATTCAAAACATATCTGTTGCATTAATTAATTTAAAAATCAATTCCCGTCATCAAAACAAATAGCGTGTTCTTAAGAGATAATAACTATCAAAAGATTGACAGTTGTTTATGTCTGGTTTAAATGTGAAATTAAATCCAATAATCAACATTGTATTAAATTGTAAAAATATATTCTAAATATACTTTAAAACCACTCAAATTAATAATTTATCACTATTAATTATTTCGATTGAAAAAGTTGTTTTTAATTAAAATATATCGTGTTTTTACTATTCATCAAAATATGAAAGTTACCAGAATGATATAAAAATTTATCCAAAGTAAATTTTAATTTCATGATTCCAAAGAAGAATTTTATTTTGTCAAATTGAACTTATAAACATGTCAAAAACTAGATTTAATGTGGGTGCGCCATCAAAAGGCGGAAAAACTGCATTTTTTGAAAAATACTTATTTTACCCGAAAAAATTATTTTGTTCTTATACCATGTTTTATAAAATGTGCAAGATGAATAATAATGTTATAAGATTAAAAATTTAGTTAATACTATTAATAACGTCTAGTTCATAATAATATTATAATAATATATCGTTTTTTAATAAAACCCGGTATTGCGTACAACACACGTTATCGAGGAAGGTCACGATTGCGTGTAATGCAAGCCAAGTCAGGGTTGCATGTTGTGCAAGAATCCTTTGTTGTTTCTCATAACATAATCCAACAATATTTTATTTATACATTGAATATATATTTATATATATATATATACTCAATGTTGCGTAGAATAACTATTAACAAAATTGTGTGTAACACGACCCAAGAATAGTGTTGTGTATACTACAAGCTAATACGGTGTTGTGTATAGCGCAAGGTAATATTGGTGTAGCATACAACACAAGACATTAATGAAATTAAAAGAATATTTGTCATAAAATCTCGGGGTGTTACAGGCATGATGCAACCATTAACCATTCCAACATGTAATTGAGAATAAATCACTACATACTTTGTCTCTGGATATCCAAATACATCCATAAGAAACAATTCTATATATGTTGTTCTTGATCATCTTACAAATATAACTCATATTATAACAAATTGAGGGTACTTCTATTCAAATAAACATTCTTGGATCTAAATCTATAATGTGTTAAGGTAAAATGGAGTATCGCTATTAATTATATCTGATTAAGATCTGAAAATCACATCAATGTTCTGTAAGAGACTCCAATATTCTCTAAGCACTCCGCTGAACATTAGTACACACTATCATCCTCAAACTGGTATCCATTATGAGCAAAAAATTTAGACACTAGAAGACATGTTGTTTCCAAATTCTATATACTAAAATGGAGGATGGGGACAATATCTACATCTGGTGGAGTTCACTTACAATAAAAATTTCCACTATAGCATCTGAATTGATTCATATGAATCCATTTTTGGGAAAAGGTAAAAACACCGGCATGTTGGGATGATTTTGGTTAGCTTATGTTTCTATAACCTGGAATGGTTAAAGAAATGGTGGATAAGGTGAAAACCATTTAGCATCATATCAAGGTTCCCAAAGTTGAAAAAATATTTATGAAAACAATCATCAATGGTACCATGAGTTCAAATACGGAGACATGGTATTTATCCACATATCTTCATGGAACAAGAGTATGAGATTTTGGACAAAAGGGAAGTGTGTAAAAGGTACATCAGCCCCTTATATATCCTTGATCATGATAGAGTAGTTTCTTATCTACTAGAACTTACACCTATCATGTCTATGGTACACAATGTATTCCATGTATCCCTCTTAAGGAATTACAAACTAGATCATTCACATGTACTGACTTTAGATGTGGTATATTGGGAGAATGATCTTTCTTTTGAGGAGAATATAGTGAAGATATTTGATCATAGAGATAAATTTGTACTCAACAAGTCCACTCACCTGGTCAAAGCACTATAGAGATACCACAAGTACAAAGAGGAAACTTGGGAACATGTGGAAGTTATGAAGGTGAAGTTCCCACACCTCTTTTCTACATAGAATTTAAAACAATGTTCCAAGGGAAAACATTCGTATGGGGGTTGGAGATTAAAACAAACCAATGATTTATCAATGGAAATTTCATTCTTATAATTATTTCATCACAAAAAACTACATTAATAATACATTAAATTTTTTATAAATGATTAATGAATGAAATAAAATGTATTTCTAGAAATTAAGGCACCTATTCCAATGAAATATTTACTTGACATTTGGAATTGTAATTAAAACCTTTTGAATATTAAATCCAAAAAGTGAAGAGTAACTTCTACAATTAATTTAAATGAATATCTATCTTATAAGTTAAAATATTATGTAATTATATCATTGTATAAGTAAATATATATTTAAAAAATTATTATTTATTAGTTTGTATTTTAGTAAGTTATAAATATGTAATTACATTTTTGTTACAAATTTAATAATTTTAAAGAAAATTTAACTTCATATATTGTATCAATAAATTTATATTTTGATGTATTATTAATATAGGATAACATTATGTAACCTTATTTAATTTTAAAAAGTGTTATAAAATATCTCATAATTTTAAAATATGAATTTTATTGAGTAAATTATCATTTTAATTAAAAATTAAATTTCTCATACATAGAAAATTATTTTCAAAAAATGGAGTTCTTTTTTTAATTATACATGATAGAAAATGGTTAGGATGAATTTTTGAAATTTTTCTAAAATACATGAATATTGTGAATAATGAAATATGATAATTTACGATATTGTTTAAAAACATTAATTATTGAGTCATGGATGATGTTATTATGATGTACTAAAAATGGGTTCAATCTCACATGCTCATATTACTATATTTAGCCTCACTAACTAGCACTATTTCGTTTCTTGAGAAAAATAATAAACAAATTAATTAAGTAATAAGAAATCACCCCTCGCTATCTCCTTTCCTCACACCACTCAAGCATTGACCATTTTAAAAATTATACTCAAACATACTCTCTTGAATCTCCCCCACATCCATAGCTTTTATTATTTAAAAAATACAAAATCCATTCCCCAATGGTGCCTCTCAAGAAGAATGAATCAAGAGGTAAAACACTCTTTCATTTTCTTTCAATTTATTTTCAGGTTCCTTTTCTTCTTTTCTCTCCTCATGTCCCATAATCCAAATTATGTTATAACACTAGTACATTACATATACTATAATTATTTCATGATAATTTTATAATTAATAATCATCCCTCTTTCCCCCCTCCTTTTATACTAAAAATGAACCACCGTCTGAGATGTGTTAATTTATAGCATCCAAGGACTATGGTCTTCAAATTTTTTACCATATTCATGACTAGTAATGAAATTATTTTTATTTTTGAACCATATAATAATATATGAATTATATCTCATTTAATGATATGGAATAATTATACACACATAATGTAAAAGAATAAAACAAAACAAATTCATTATTGGCAAACCCTCTCAATATAATCCCAGTGTTCATCATTAAAGAGGTTTCAAATTATTCATCCCAAAAAAATATAAAATTAATTATTTGATAAATAATCTTTATTTATGATCATTAATAACTTATAACTTCAATTATGGGTTTCAATTTCCATTTTACATGAACTTTCATACTCTTATATAAGCGATCAGATCCTGAAAATTAAGAAAACAATCAGTCACGAATGATAAAATAAAACATTATAATCAATCAAAAGGGAATAAAATGAATAACTAAAACTATACTAAAAATGTTACATGTATAATAGGTTTTGTATTTATTTACTAATGAATCTAATTTTATTATTCATGACATAATGATCACATGTGGAACTGTTTCGAAGCTATGGTATGTGATTGTACCCAAACCACAATAATTACATTAGGTTCTCTTCCTCTGTTTTTAACGAAATAAATTATATTTTATTTTAATGTAAATATATTAAATACTATATAAAATTTCCAAACTCACATATCATGTTCTTTTAATCCTCCTTCATCAGGTATATACATGTTTTTATGCAACTTCTTTCTCGGTACATCTCGATTAGCAAGTCACATTAAGGGAACTTCATGATTTCATGCCCATTTTCAAGTGCACTCAATAATATGTTTTAATCCACCATTAATTTTATAATATCACTAATTTGTATTATTAAAACCTTATTTATACACTTATGGTTTAATATAATATATTATTCCCTTTTCTACTTTGAATGTTCTTAGTATTTTCCTTAAAATCACACAAAAATGTTTTATTTATAATGATTCTTAAACACTATTTATTTATTTTTTGACATAACATATCATGATATAAAACTATATTACTCTATGAATTTCCGTGTATTATTTTATTAATTTCATTAATAGAATATTTTATGATATGACCATTTATTTTTATTTTGACATGATTATGATACCCAATTCGTTCCATGGGTAACCCATATTATTATGTTTGACTACTTGTGTAGGATTTTTTAAGTAGAAATCATATTCATAAACACGTTACGATGGTTGCACCCAAATATCACTCCAATTCATTGATTATTGTTTTGTTTAATGATATGTTATGTGCAACAGTCTTGGTGGTCCTCCTTGACTAATTCTCCATGTGCAACAGTCTTAGTGGTTATCATTGACATATGCTCATCTATATGAAATGATCCTTGACTTGATTTCCTCTATATGAAATAGGCAATGAATCATGTTAATGTAATGTTTTATGTTTCTTCCACATTAATATAAATATATGGTTATATTATAACATGTTTTATATGTTACTATTTCATATGATCCATTCATTTTATATCATTATGTTATGCGTTCTAACCCATGTGCTAAGATATTCTTATGTTTACTACCTTAATAGGATTTTTAGGACACCTCATTGTTCATGTTTTCCCTGTGGTATCATATGATGATGTAAGGGGTTAAAGGATGATAGGAGCTCATAAGGGATCCTGATTAAATAAATGTTTCTTTAGTCTCATTTTTTTCTATTTTATGTACCTAGTCTTCCAATGACACTAGACGTTACGATTATTTGCTTGTAATATGATTTTAATTTGTGCCTAAAGTCATGTAATGATATGTGTAAAAGGTTAGAGCCACTATATAATTTTGGTCAATGGTTATCCAACCTCACCATGTCTCACCCATCCAACATAACATTAAATCAAAATTTCATTTCATCAATATAATATATAAATAAGGAATACTAAAACCAATTCCCATGTGATTTTTCACTCTCACAGCTCAACAAAAAAATTATGGTGCTCTCATGTCACCTGCATCCAAAATATCTTGCATATTATTTTATATCACAACTACAATTCGTATACTACAACCACATACCAGATACCATATATTCATCAAATCCATATATCACATCCTCAACATAGTCACATACTGAATCCTCATCATAACCACCCACCACATCCTCATCATAGACACATACAACATAATAATCATAATATTGTATCATGAATATAATGGAAGTCATCCTCATTCCCTACTCCTTACATAAATTTACCAAAAATAATTATATCCAACATAACATCATCATTATTTTACTTTAAACTCAAGACATCACAGTCTGTGCATCATAATGTCAGGCCATTTTAGTCAGTACTATGCCTAAAAGAGATAGTATGGAAGAGGGACTAGTAATCCAACCATTTCCTCACCAACATTGATATTTGGAATAAAACCCAAAACATAAAAAATGGACATTAATGATATTATATTACTCAGTGGTGGTTTGTAATAAATTAAAAAAAAATTAAATCATATAAATTTTATTTATACGAAATCTCAACTAAGGGATTCATTCCACGAAAACACTTCTATGTCTTATAACCTTCACTAAATAATTTTCACCATTCACTCGAAATATCTTTCATAAATTTAAAACAATACAAACAATATTACATAGAAAACCATTTTAACAACACTCATAGTTTCCCATTTAATCATATTTTTATCAATTTTTAAATTTTCCATTATACATGCCTTATTATATTTATTATTCCATTCATCTGTCAGTGTTTCAGGTCAACAAAAATTATTCACTACCCATGTTCATTCTCTTTCATCACCAGTCATTTCAGTAATTAACATTTTATTAAAAAAGCACTTTTTGAGAAATAAGAGCCCACTTCCCTTAATAATTCTCATTATCACCGAACATATTTTATATTTTTGGGTATCTATAACAAAACCCCACAATAAAAAACCAATAAATAAAATAATATATATTTGATCAAAAACTAGTATTCACCACACAATCCTAAATCAATAAATTCATACCTCAATATCATTTTCCACATAAATTGTATACATCCTTCTATCATTAAAATGAAATATTACCCCCCAGTTTTCACCAATATACATCCTAAAAAAACATCTCATTTATAGACACAAATACTACATTGAACATAGTAATCATGACAATTTTAACCACAAAAACTAATAGTAAACCACAACCACTTAAACAATAAATCACAATAATAATTATTTTTTAAAAAAAATTAATTCATAGTCTTAATGGTACTACTCATTTTTTAATACCATTATTGAGTTTCTTATTTGAGTGCTTTGAGTGACTTATTTTATTTCACACCAATGATCCACGCTAGTCAATAATAAATCTATCTAATTTAGAAATATAAAAGTATTCTTAAATACCTCTATTCGTGAATGGAGACCTTTCATCTACATATACAACTTTATAATACTTATATGCATAAACTATTACATAAATGTAAATATATTCAAGCATTGTGAGAGTAAATAATTAATACGCAATTTAAATACTCTAAATTTCATAGTATCTGTTATAAACAAGACATTCATTGACATTTTTTAATTAACCTTTCAATTTTATCTTAATTCATAATATTAAAATTTCATAAATCATATTTATTGTCATCAAAACATGATACTAACTACCCAAGAACCTTCACACAAATACTGGGGATTCTCATTCCATGAGGTGATCATACAAATGTGTAACTCAAAGCCTTTTATACCCTTACATATCATAATCACAATACATAATGTCCCCAATATAAGATAGACCTAGATGTATCTATGATACAACCAACACCTATCACACTATAACCAAAATTCCTCCTCAAGATAGCACATAACCAAACTATCATGACTAACACCCCACATTACAGAACATGAACTCTTCCATGATAGAACTATTCATAGTGTGACACAGAAGACTAAAAAACTACCTGGTCTTCCATCTAACCCTCCATGCATAAATTCTTATGTAAATTATGAAATATAAACATTAGAAACAACTATCTTACAAAAACCTTTTTTTAAATCTCAGACACCCTAAATATATAGAGGTAAGTTCTTATATGTGTCAAGTAGTAACATTAAATACCTCTCAAATCATCATTGTTTGAAATAATCTAAACTAAACACACAAGGGAACAAATAAATAACATCTAAATACACACCCTAGAAGAAAACAACCAAAATAAAACTACTCTATTCAAGTGAACAAATGACTCACATAGAGAAACAATTAGGATCAAATAATCATTAATAATCCATCTTAATCAATTAAACATTGTCCAAGTAATACAAAGTTAAAAATATATTAAGATATTGAATCCTCTTTTTTAATCGATGTTCTATCTTACAATCCACTGAGCCTCTATGGTTTCATAAAAATCCAATGGAATGATATTCCCTTGAAATACCTTCTCTCAACAATTGTAAATCTCAATTGACTTCTCCATGGACGTCGCATAATCCTTCACATCCAACTCACCCAAATCAATTACATGGGATTCATCAGTATGACATTAAAAAAGATTTGATAAATTGTAAACATAATCGATTTTTTTCAATTATGAAAGAGGAATTTACTAATAATACACCTTGTAGAACAACCCCAACACCTCAAAAAAAACTAATAAACTATGATGGAAGCTTACACCCCTGACCAAACCTCTACAACCGATAGTGTGGGAAACCTATAATATAAAAATAATATCTAACTTTTATCCCTATAGGATCACTCCTCTTATCATCATAAGACTATTAGAGGTCCTATAACTCTTTCATCTTATCAAAATTCATCTATAAATTCTTTTTCATGATCTACTAAATATTTGAACCAAGGACCATTCACTGTTAAAATTCAATATAAAACAATAGGGACATATACAGATGATGATACAATCTCTCAAATAGATGAGTAAAATTTTAAAGGTGTTAAATACTATTATAGGAAAATTTATCCAATATAATGTGATTTTCCTACAATACACTAAAATCAATGACTCGGAGATATAGAATTTATTCTACTATATTAATACTTTACACCATTTGATCAATTATCTAAGGATGGAAGAAGATATTATGTAATATATGATATCCCAACTATTTCCAAAGACCTCTCATGAATCACATTATAAATTGTGGGGTCAAAATCAGAATGATAGTTTGAGACACCCCATGAAGAATATCTGTATCATATATAAACTCCCTTGCTATGAAATCTATTGAACACACCTCTCAAAACCCTTTGAAATGAGACATATTTATCAATAATTACATTATCACACAAATGGACTTTTATCATCCTTGAACTGGATAAAATAAAATGGATAAATATTCTAAATATCATTCCACATACCCTAATTGGAACTTGATGTTTGTAATAAACAACAAAATTTTCAATGATCTGTATTCACCTACTAAAAAACCATAAATAATGACAAAAAATCAACCACAAAAAACTTTAATTTAAATATAAGTAGTAAATCCTTTGTTCATGATACATCTTATATATACTGAGATAGATTTCCGATGTTGAGCAATGAAACACATGAAGAACTACCTCCTATATCACTAATAGGAAAATCATCTATCAAAATAATTTATGATGTTCATTATCTTTTAACCCCAACTCAATTGGGTCAACATGAAAGATGTGATCCCACATTACCTCTACCACTGAGTATCCTCCCTAAGAATCCTCCACCAAATGGAGTAAGGATTATTTCACTCTCATATAAATTATGAAAAATATTTTAAACCCTCCTACACATCACAATAAACCACTAAAACACCCTATACCACTCTTAAAAATTATATAGGCTTAAAAACAATTACCACCTAATAAATTTTTATTCAACACATTAGAAACATAAATTCCTTTACATAAGGTTTTATAAGTCTCAAAATCATATTCATATAAAGACCCAATCCACATACATTGATGAAAAATCAAATCTTGTTATGAGAATATATATCTAAATCTGTAATGATTTTTTAATACCACAATAAATTCACAAACGAGGTAGTGTCACTAATACTCCACAAAAATAACCAAAATGTTAATTCTAGATAATGGGTGGTATAGTTATACTCACGAGGAAACAACATTATTAACCCTTATGAGGTATCTTTAAATTGATTCATAAAGATTCATCCAAAACAGATATGGGAAAATTTTATTAAACAACAAAAATTCCTCATTCATCTAGAAATTAAATAATGATATCAATGATAAAATTATCCATTCGGCAGTGAAAATATATTTCAAATTGATTAGTCTATATGAATTACCATAGATTTATGGTCCTGGAAATCAATGGTGCTAAAGAGAAACCGGACATAAAATACAAATAATAACCTATGAGATTAATCAAACTACAAAAGACAATAATATTCTTGGGTTATGTCCATGAAATAATGCACTCGATCAAGGATGGAGTGACTGTTACTCCCTACTACAGCGCTACATGCCTAATAAAATTAACCACATGGATTTAAAAAATTCACATTGAAAACATTCTATATAGTTGATAGAATTGAATGAATTAGAAAATATCCCAAATATAATGAACGTGATACTCTTATGACATTATCTACATAATTATTTCATTATTTATCACAATAATAAACCAATATATAAACTCATGAAATATATATTTCATGCATCCCATGAGAACAATTGTGGTTTTTATAAAACTCAATGAAATATATATAAAATTAATGTTCTCATAATTATCCCTCGAATGTAGTTTTATGGACACCATCGTCATCCATTATCTAATGATCCCTAGACAATCGGCTAATCATTAAAATACATCTATCGCCCTTTAACTTATTTAAAAAATCATTTATCCTCAAATGGAGAAAACATTTATTGAATGTCACTCAATTAAATCATTGGTATTCTATGAAATAACTCAAACAAGTCTAGATGAAACACTTTTTGCATCAAATCATTATTCTTAATTATAAACACTAATAGAATATAAGGTTTCATCATTTATGGATGATTCAAAATTAGATAATCATTAGGATATAACTATATCCCAAAAATAAAATTATTTTGATGGGTTAGTGTACAAAATTATTCATAGAAAATATTGAGAAACATTTCACCAACTTTAGGGAACACCACCACTTATTATTCTATCAAAACTAATTACAACTCTTCTAGTTTACACAAAATTAGCTTTGAATTCCTACAACACATCAGATGATCCCTCTCTCCATTAGACACCATGCACCTCCTTTCCTTAAAATAAAATGAAACTCCCCTCTTAGATAAATTGATGACCACATGAATGTAATACAACCAATCCATGAAATGGTTATATCGATAATAAAAAGATAACCCACAATGACCGATGTTAAAACAACACCATATTACAACCACGAAATATATCAATAAAACTATATAATCATTCAACTAGTGAGGAAAAAAACCACAATCCCCACATTAAAATTAAATGTGTGTACTAAAGTGTGTGATATGAAAGAATGTGATTCCCAATAGTTGTAAAAAAATACATGGTAAAATATTAAAAATGTTACCTCGAATATTATTAATCCCTTCGATGGAATCTCAATGTCACATAACTCCCCACATTGAAATATTTTTCGACACCATCTATACTAATGAGAAACACAATGACCAGGATCATCCCAATATAACCATGGATGGTTAATATCATGGGATTATTATTTTCTTGATTAATATGTCCTTAACTAACCAAAATATTTTTTCCCTAATGATGATAAGGCCTATGAGGCATTTTTATATGGGATGAATCATGAATTATTTTTCAATATCATGGTAGTAATTGAAAATGTTTGGGAACTAAAATATTTAATCTATATATCACCGACACTAGAATCACATAGGCATAGATTCATGATGGACACAAAAACAACCAGATTTAGAAAAACACGAGTAAGACTACTGAGTCCAACTCATTACTATTCATTGCCTCAATTTTCTCAGTATATGAGAACCATTAGAAGAAGCACTTCTCTCTGTGAAGTTCTAAATACTTCTCTCTCCAAACATTCCCAACTAAACATGATTAATTTTTATAGTCTCTACTATATTTAATAACTATAGATGTTTAGGAAACATATATGGGGTAACACTATGTTGAATGTTTTGACACATTACCTTCTCAAAATACAGTGTTTTTTTCATTCTCAAAATATCATGCTTCATTATTGTCATTTTGAAAAACAATATGGGTAAAAGTAGATAGGGAAATTTAATATAATCGTAAGATCTAGGACACTCATGTTCACATAATAAATAGTGATAAACATATACCAATTTTATAATTTCAT
>CAUJRU010001973.1:40938-100574 GCA_963277665.1 Viscum album | reverse complement strand
TAAGATGACAATATCTTTTTCAGAAAATTGAAGGACTGAGATTATCTTTTTAGTGGTACTGATCAATTGTTCAGCAACTAATGGATCTGAAGATCTGCTGAATGAAGGTGGATGCTGCCTCATGAAGGATTAAACAGAATGTGGCTCCCTCCTTTTCTCGTTTGAATGTCCGGCATGATTCATATCTTGAGAATGTTGTGTGTGAATGGCTACAAAATTTTGCATTCCATATCCCATATTTTTTGGTTGCTCAGGGGGACAATCATTGCATTGCCTATCACATTCAGCATTAACACAATTCCTTTGGGTTCCAGCCATTGACTAAAACTAAGAATCAGAGTGTGATAAACACTAATTACAATAGGAAAACCACATAATCAAAAATAAAATTTCACACTTTAGGTCTTTTAATAGGTTATTTCATGGCCATTTTAAAAACATAATGATTCGGTTCTATTCTTATACATATCCTTTGGGTTCTTACTAAGGCTTTCACAACCTAGTTTCTAGAGGTTGACTATACCTTTCCTTTGATACCAAATATAATGACCCATACTTTACATAAATTGTTATTACATCACAATTGAAGTATATTTATTACAACATATAACAAAAACATGATAGGACCGTATAGGTATTGTGTCTTTAGAAACAAGGAAACATAATCAACTGGTTCACAAATCATCTACATTGTCTCCCATTTCTTTCATCATATCTAGAGTCCCTTTTGGAATATCCCACTTAATACCCTTATTCCTGAGCTGGGGAAAATAGAACATACAAAGGGTGATCTCAAATGCTCAATAATGGAAAACAACGGAATTTTCTATCATATCATATTCATAAGAACATAACATTTTGAAAATATTATCCTTCAAAAGATATCATAATATCATGACATGGGATAAATCATAGTAGTGAAATATAATCCCAATATTCATAACAGAAGATGTGAATGTTTGTGGAATACACAAATAATCATAAAAATCAATTTTTATTAGTCAAGACTCTTTTCCAAGACTATCATAGTGAACAAAGTCCATTACTTAACCGAGTTCACTACTCTTTCCAGTCATATATCACTGAACCAGATTAACAAGTCATTCCAGGAATGTCTATCTCATGAGATATAAATCATAACCCAATGCATTTGGGGGGATATATAGGTCCCACCCATCTCATAATTAAACCATTCTTATGTGTGCCACAAAATCATACATCATACATCATAGCATAACTCATGTAATAAAAAATAGAATTCTTAAACATCATGCCATCATAACATAATCCATATAAGATAAAAAGACTTCATAAAAATAATTCAGTCATAATATAATCAAATCAATATAATAATATGGATATAAATAGAACACTATATTATCTTATAAGGAAAATAATTTTGATAAAACGCATAAACTCCATTCTTGAGAAAATTATACATTCAACTTCAAAATTTTTCTCCTTTCTCAATATGTCATTAAATTTAAAACTATTAGAAGTTAATTTAATATAGAAATGAAAACATGTAAAGGAAGAATCATGGAAATAATGTTCTATGAAATCATAAAATATTTTCATTCTTTATAAGTTAAAAAAACATTCTTCTCGTACTTCGGACGGAAAAGTCAAAATGCATCTCGTACTGAAAAAGACAAAAGATTCCTTTCATAAGTTTTATTAAAAATTCACCAATAGGAAAAATTGGATATAAATAATTGTAGGAGGATATAAATAATATTACATATTGAGGAAACCTTTATGTGGATGATAAATAAACCCCAATAAATTCCAAAATATAAACAATCTCGGATAAAAACGAGATTGCGAAATTTTCCATTACCTTATGTCTAATATGCTATGTACGTATCCGAACCAGCTGTATAATGATTTAAATAATTTCATTGGCTTATTCTAGAATCATATACATTGTTATGACATTATATATGTTCATATTCTTATCTCCTTATAAGAAATATTTTATTGCTACTTTTTTATTCGGGTGTTCATTGGTTTATGTTCATATGAGTGTTTTGTCGAATAAATTCTTATTCCACTTTTTATGTTATAGATAAACCATTTACAGAATGGTCTTCACATAATATATATCATATTTATTCATTAAATTCGTTTTTATAATCCTTGTTTAATGATTGTCATGTTGATCGAATCACATCACACAGTGGAGACGGTAAGTCGTACGTACGCACGAGGGACGATATTGTTCCCATAATTATTGAAAGGTATTGGTGTGGATGATATATATCTCATAATTATTATCATGTTTTAATAATAATATATAGTTATTAGTTACACCATTATACCCATCCATGTAAAGTGGTGGTGTAAAATAGATTACACCACGGCGTGGAGACGGTATTCCGTACGTACACACGTGCAGTGATTTTGTTTTCTATAGGATAGATAGAAGGTGAAACAAGGTTGTTTCATATTTATAATAACATATCAATATATAATTTATACTGATGTTATTACTTTATAATGATAAAAACAAATAAGATGATGTAGAAGAAGAAATAATTTTGAAGGAATCGGTAAAGGATGTTACCTCTTCTTCGACGCGTCTCTTTTAAACCTCCTCTTAGGGCACTAAAGTTGGACATTGAAGAAGACCAGTACCTCTAGTATGTTTCTTCAGAAGTGGAGAAATGAAATTGGTAGGGTTTTTCCGAGATTGAAGGATAAAAATGGTGTGAGGAGGAGAGGGAGGAGGCGACTTTTTATAAGAGAGGGGAGAGGCACTTTTGGAAACCTCTAAAATATTAATTTTTAATAAACTCAAAACCCACTTAAAAACCTCAAAAATAACTCATATCCAAATATTAGATTATATAGGTTTGCAATATTATCATCCATTAAGATTTATACATGCTGGTAATTTATTTTAAACCTTATCAACATGATTTATACTTATTTATTCTATTTAATTTTACTTGTTGTAATAATATTCTAAATTTTAAATTGTTATAAATAATTACTTATGTGTTGTTATTTCTCCAAAATTGGATACTTTATGAAATTTTAGATCATATAAATTTCAATTTATAATTTTTAAATATTATTCGGATTTCTAAAAAAATTTATAATATTTTTTTTATAAAATAACAAATGTGTCAAATTTAACATTATTCATTTATTTGAATTTAATTAAAATCCACAGAGAAGATATATTCGAACCAAAATATTTAATATATTTCTATCATGTCATATTCATCTAGAAATTTTTTTAATAACATTAATTAGTTGATATATTATCTATTTTAATATTTTTAAACCCATTTATTTTATATTTCAATCAATAAAATAATTTTTACATCACTATTGTGTCATCATTAATGATAATTATTTAACCTCTAAAAATTAAAAATAAATTCTCATGATGTTGATAATTTTATTATTTTTTATAGACTATGTATATTATATGTTGTAAAAGATTTATCACAAAATTAAAATTATTATACTTATAAGATATAAGAGAGTGACATGTTGTCACTTTATTTGGTTTTAATAATAATTATATCATTTTCATGGTCAAAAGTCCATGAAATGAATCTATTAAAACCCTTATGTGATATGGGTCGAATATTATTCAAACAATTGATTTTTTTCGGTCTTAGGATAATTTTATAAAATTATTTTTACGATTAATTAAATAATTTACCTTTAACCGTGATAAATAAAATTTAATGTTGTTACTATTCATAATGCCTAAAAAAGTATCCTATTAACATATTTTGGAGATACCATTTCCAAATATAGAATCCATTTTTTCAAATTCAAATTATAGAAGTTGCAGTAATTAATTTAAAATTAATCTCGTTGTCGAAAAAATGGGTTTTTGTTTAAAACATTTCAAAAGATTGAATTGATTTTACCAATGAATTCAATGTAAAATTAATGCTAATGACATAAATTATTTTAAATGATAAAAATATATTCTATTTATACTTTAAAACAAATTTACCATTCTAATTTATCCATATAAATTATGTTAATGAAAAATATTGTTTTTAAGTTAAATTTACCATGTTTTTACTATTCATCTAAATTAGAACATTGTCGGAAAAAATATCAAAACTCTATCCAATGTAAATTTTTATATTGTGATTGAAAATAAGAAGATTATTTTTAAAAAATGAACTTATAAACTTGTAATAAATTATATTTAAAATGGGTGTGCCATCAAAAGGTGGAAAAATGCTATTTTTTTAAAAAAATTCTTTTATCTGAAAAATTGATTTTGTGTTCATACCTCATTCTAGAAAATTTTTCAGATGAATTATAAGGTTATAAAATTAAAAATTCTATAAATACTATTCATAATGGCTAGTTCATAATATTATAACAATATATCAAGGTTTATTGAAACTCGGTATTCCATACAACTCAAGCTATCGACGAAGTTTGCTCTTTCATGTTACATATTCAAAGCCACTGTTGTGTGTAGTGAAAGATTGCTTTGGTGTTGCGTATAACATAATACATAAATATATATATATTTCTCATAAAATCGCAGGGTGTAACAGTGTTATCTCAGATATAGGAGTATCAAAAAACCGAGAGGAAGTGAGAGGAGTAGTTTCCTGGGAGCAGTTGAAGAATGTATTTGAGGTGATGAGTTTTCTAGGGCTGGCTGGATACTATAGATGCTTCATACAGGACTTTTCACGCTTAGCTGCGCAACTCAAGGGTCTTACTAAGATGGGTGAAATGTTCTTGTGGTCAGATTCTGGTGAGTCTGCCATTCAAGATTAGAAAGGGAGGTCGACTTCAGCACCGATACTAGTATTTCAAGAGACAAGAAAGAGCTATATTGTGTAATATGATGAATTAGGTATCATTCTTGGACCAATTCTTGTGCAAGGGGAAGGAGTCGTTGCATATGGGTCTCTGCAGTTGACACCACATTAGAGTAATTACCTGAAACAAGATCTTGAGTTGCCTGTAGTTATTCATTCCTTATGTTGTTGGAGACATTATCTTCTGGGAGAGCATTTTGTAGTTATCACTGACCCCAAAATTCTGACGTATATCTTCACTCCACAAGACTTGAATTTGAGACAATGAGGGCGGGTTGAGTACCTTCAGTTTTTTGACAGTGATCTTTCCTACATGCCTAGAAAACGGAACGTTGTGGCTGATGCACTATGTAGGAGGACTCAAATATAGGCCGTTTATGAGGCCAACAACGAGAGGTAGTTTATGACCCTATTCTCTATGATGAATTTGGAGGAGCACAACCGACTGGGGAAGACATTTCATTCTTCTGTAGTTATTACCTCTACTCTTCTTGATCGAGTATGAATGAGCCTGCTATTAGATTCTGATGGCCTAGTCCTATGGGAAGGCATGTCAAGAGGGGTCCCTATTACTTGATTCAACATAAGAGGGGATGAGATATTTCATTTTCATGGGTGTTTATGGTTGTCTGCAAATGTACACGAGGAGCTCATTAGGGACATTCACCCCTCAGTTTGGGCAGTTCATCCTAGTGTCACAAAGACGTATCCTGATCTAAACCGTTAGTATTTGTGGCCATGTATGAAGAGAGATGTTTCTTGTTTTGTGATGAGGTGTTCCATATGTCTGTATGTGAGGGTGGAACATCAGCGACCAATAGGGATTTTGATGCAGTTACACATTTGTGAGTGTAAATTTGATGATGTTGTAATGGACTTCGTGCCTGGTTTTCCGGGGATTCCTAGAGGGAATGATGTTTTTTGGGATTCATTGTTAGACCCATGATAGCTTTTCACTTCTTACTGATCATGGAGACATTCAGTAGCTGGGACGGTTGTACATCTAGGAGATTGTACGTTTGGATGGAGTTCCACTCTACATTGTTTCAGACAGAGATGACCATTAACTTCTCAGGTCTGTAAGGGGATTTAGAATGCTTTGGGTTCACAGGTTCTTCTGAGTATATCATACCACCCCTAGATAGATGTCCAGTCTGAGCATATGATTCTGGTGCCTGAGCACTTGCTTTGAGCATGCCTCTTAGAACTTGGAGGTTCTTGGGAGAACCACACACCACATGTGAAGTTTTCCTACTATAATATTTTTCAAGCAATTATTCAGATGGAACATGATCAGTATTTTTACAGTAGGCCATACCGATCATCCTTTTGATGGATGGAGGTAGGATAGGTAGCTATGTTGGGACCTCGTCTTGTCTAGGAGACTACATATCAAATAGAGTTGATTCAGAGTTGGATGGCCACTGCATAGTCTCGACAAATGTCTTATACTGGTCAGTGGAGATGACCTCTTGAGTTTGAGGTCGAAGATTGGGTTTTTCTACGTGTTACACTAAGTTTGGGACACCGAATGATTAAGAGATACGATATGATTTCTTCGAGGTATGTCGGGCCCTTCGAATGTGTTGTGGTGAGTTGGTCCAGTTGACTATCAGTTGTAGTTACCTTAGTGGTTCCAGGCTATGCATGACATATTCAAAATTTCTCAGCATCGACGTTTCTTCTCATACTTGCATCATGTTTTTCAACATGAGGAGGTTGAGTTAGAGGTGGACACCTTGGTTGAGAAGCAACCTATCCTGATTATAGATCGCAGTATGAAGGTTCTATGTGAATGGTCTATTCTTCTGGTACGAGTGTTGTGGAAGCATTGGTGGGTGCAGGAAGAGACATGAGAGAGGGATTATAATGTTTGATCACCATGGCTAGATATGTTTGAGGATTATTCTTCTATGATGCCTTGCTAGGGAAATTTGGGGACGAATTTCTTTAAGGGTTATGTTTGTAAGAACATGTATCTTCATTTCAGATATGTTTTTTCCTTTTTAGGTTTTTTTATAAAGTGGGGTTTCTAGAGATATTTGATGTACAAGAAAATATGTCATGTACTCGGTTGTCGTGGTTACCCAGGTAATTGTCATGTAGATGCCATGCACATGGCTGCGTGTGGTGACCTGGAGACCGCTTAATGTGGAAGCTAGTGAAGGCATGTACATGCCATGTTCTTATAAGGTACACACCATGTACATTATTTTTTTAATAAAACACACAGGGGTCATGTCTAACGGAAAGAATGACCTCCTCTAGATTTGGATTTCCCATGAGTGAGGGAATGACATCGTTCTTCTTTCGAGCTCCCGATCGAGCGTATGTTATCCAAATCGACCAGTGTCAATTGTACTAGAATCGCCTCAGTAATCACTTCCTTATGCTAGAGCATCATATCACGATTCCTCATCTTTCTCACGTAATCATAGTTTGTGCGGTTTTCACATTATGTAGATCTATAGTATTCATGGGAGATTTAAGGCTTCTGGTTCACGTATATTGATCCCACAACACCGAGGAAGGTGTTTTTTACTTTTCCATTGAATGTATTTGATTTATATGTGAAAACGTAACCAATACCCTTGAACGAGGTATTGTGTGGTTACCACTTTATCCCTGTTAATTTCTATCTATTCTTGTATGCTTTAGTAGAGGTTAACTAAATGTGAAATGGGTTAATTATTATGATTTGGAAGGGTTTTTCCCATGCATGTTTGTTTATGACTATTTGAGCTTGCTTGGCCTATTAGGATGCCTTGTTTTCATACCATGCCTAGAATTGTATGATGGAGTGTATTGTATATTAGTCATGCTGATATGTTTTTGATTTCTAGCCAATTAGTTCTTGAGGGTTACATAGGCCGATACGCATTACTCTGCCTGATTGACTTACACAGGATCGAGAGAACCTAGTGTAGAAGAACATAGGAGAATGGAAGGGATTTTCTAGGTAGTCTATTTACTTTTTACTATATGAGACAATAGGGGGAATTTATGTAAGTTCCTACTCAGAGACTTTGTTCTTCCTTGTCATGGGACACAAGGGGACTGTGATGTATGTGCTTCCCTAGAGCACCTTTAGTTACGTATACAAGACTATACGATGAATTGATGGAAAGTGCTTCCTCCGAGATTCTATTCTAGAGCTTAACTAAAGGGTAGAGATTGTGTGTGCTACTTAGTGGGTTTCTTATGGTACATGGTAGGTCCAGAGGGGATAGGTCATGAGTACTTCCTAGAGGGATACCTTTTTTGTTTAGCTGTATGCTTGTGCTATGTGGTTGGACCAGAGGGGATAAGTTGTGAGTACATCCAAGAGGGTTTCCTGATTGATTTTACCTACTTTTATTAGTCGTTTCTTGATATATGAACTGAATGCATTGAAACTGAGGATTGGTTACTGATGAGTACTAACTTTTTTTCTGCATCCTTAACTCATTTCTTGTCACATATTCACTGACTGTTAGGAACATATATTGCGGTGGTTTCCAACTGGGATTCAGTCTCACACCCTGTTTGGTCCATCCTTTTAGGACCAATAAGATTTTATTACTGCAGGTATTGATAAGGGAAATCACCCTTCTACCATAGGTACATGACTGCGGTGGAGCTGGAGAGCATGGGTCCAAGCTATGGTTTTCAATGCTGTGGAGTTGTTTATCTGTTTTCATTTGTACTTGGATTTAGTATTGTTTTGTATTCCAACATTGTGATTTTCATGGATTCCTTTCTATACATATGTATCATGCATAATTTTTTATATATGTGGTCCAGCTGTTTATTTCATATGTCTTTCGTTGTTTCTTGTTTTTGGAATTACTATTGCTTCAGGTATTGTATATTTGTTTACTCCCTCTTTGTTCCTCTGTAAATGAAGATATTGTTTCTCCACTACCACACCCAAGGCCCTTGATACTATTCAATAGCCTCTGGAATTTGGGTAAATGCGCATGAGGCCATGTGACCACCCGGGTATGGGGCCTCTATAGGCAGCTTCTGGATCCGGGAAGTTACACATACCATTTTATAGTCCAGTTTTAATTTTATATGAAAAATCCAATACAAAGGAAGCCATTGCTTTTCACAAGGTAAATAGATAAGTAGTGAAACCAATAAACTATTATAGTAAATAATAAACAAGAAATTTAAATAATAACTATGTTTAATCCAAAATATCACAAAAATACCACTAGATGTTCTCGGTTTCGAACCACTTACTATTGTTTGGTGATGCTTCTAAGTCCATAACCAAATGGTTCCTCTATCTATGCCTCACCAGTGGAAAAACCCTCATGGCCTATTTAGAATTCAAAAGGGTACCAACTCGTCTAATCGGGCATGGTATGCTACCATCAATCAATCAACTAAAATATTCCCATGATCCCATGGTGGTGGTAACAATCCTATGTATGTAGCAGACCAACATAGACAGGAGTCAGCTCGGCTTTCACCACTGAACTTCCCTACACCAATGACAGAGGCCATTATAAGAAGACCAATAAGGTAAATCCCTTCTATAACGGTTTCCCATATACATAAATATATAGTTAAAATCATTCAATGATGTTAGTCGGGTTGTCATAACATTTATAAAATCAATCCTTTTCCTTTAAAATAAATAAATTTCCAAACGAGCCTCTATACCAACATATCCAATAGAATTTCAAAAAATATCACCCAAACTCTAACTAGCATATCCTCCTTTTTCTATTATTGAATTGAAGTCCCCAACGATCCTTTGGGTTCAATAATTCCATTTCTTTACCATAAAATTATTTTATAGCTCTTTAATAATATCCAAATAAATAAACAAACCAAACAACCCCTTAAACCAAACAACTACCAATACACACAACAAGAGCCAAATGAAAATATTCACACTGATTTAATTTCAAACCATTTTAGAAATCCCTGCATGGATAATAACAATATTTAGAAAATAACAACTTTTTAGGAAACCAAGGTTTTGATAAAATTCCAACCCGAATAACCATCTTCAGTTGAGGGAATAACCATGTTTGCACCTAGTGAACCCATGTATGCGCCAAAATCTAATAGAATATTTAAAATACTAATTGAAAAATTAAAAACAATTTTTATAAACCCACCATTTTTATAATGAAATCCCTAAATACAAACACTTTAATGAACACAATCAATCCCTTTGAAAATCATAAAAACCTATTCGAAGATATATATAAAACAATATCTTACTACTGAATAATACACACCACGAAAACGGAATATATATGTATATACTAACATAAAATTATTAATGCTAAACATTTCTATCCCCCCCAATTTCTCTTTTGTTTAATAATTGTATTTTAACCATTCCATTTGAGCCATAGACCAAGGCATTTACAAAAAATATTCTTGAAAATATTTTGTTAAAAAATTTAAAAACATGAAAAAATCAATTTTATCAATCCATATTTATAATATAAATTGGAATAACATTTAATAATTTATTAGAAACATAAAATTTCTTAGGGAATGTTCAGTAAAGTAAAATATTGGAAACCCCTAGCATAAATCAAGTGCGGATAGAAGGAAACTTTCAGAAGAAGGTGATCGATGCCCCATTAATGATACTCATTCCCTACACATAACAAAAATTAATCTAAATGAAGACCCTAAGAATTAGGGTCCTTCCATGAATAGAAAACCACATGGAAAACCATGAAGAGGAAGAGGGAATGAGAAAAAGGAGTGAAAATAGGCATGAAACCATATAAACTGTCATTTAATCAAAGGGGAAGAACCATTTATGGTGTATAAGCCATGGAAGGGGGACTAGGGGTTTCCGTTCATGCTTTATGGTATACAAAGGTGAGTTTTTTGTTTTTGGGTTAAATGGTTTGGAGTGTAGAATACTGATTTTAGTTTTTAAAATTTCTGGGTTGCCTGAGCAGTTTGGCCTCACCGTTTTCAAAACCATGTTGAACATTCTACCAATGTTCAAGGACTGCACACTTATCTATGAACTACCACATAGACATGTGAAAGTCATTCATTTATTTTTGACCATGTTACACTGGCCGCATGGCCCTGCCACATAGATACTACTAACTGTGTGGTAACCATGCATCACATGGAAAATCCACAAAAACTCCAAAAACTCAAAATTTTAACTAGGAATAAAACCAAAAAATCGACCCAAAGAACCCAGAATAATAATTGGATAAAATAATGAAATATCTAAGGTTGGGGTGTGAAAATTCTCCCCACTATAGAAACATACTACCACTATAAAATTACTAAGATCTAATATGACCAAAAAATATGTTCATGCCTGATCAAAATCAGGGAGGACCACTAACCATGGGAGGAGTAATTAATTTTTAGGTCACACTCTATTGATAATATAGAAAAAACAACAAAAAAATATGAGAACCAAATAGGTTTCTACCCACCATAAGAACTCAACAATCGTGAAAATCTCAAAGCTGCTACACCCCACCTGGGGGTGTTGGAACTCTTAACAGGAACAGACCCTTCTCCTGACACCAAAAAAACATCATTACCACAAGTTGAGACTAACAGGTTCATAGTATCAAATAGAACCAACTCCCTTATCACAAGAACTAATTTTCCACCATTAAGACTGAAAACAAAAAGACCCAATGAATTAACCTGGAATACTGAGCACTAAAATTATAGATCTCCCTCTCGAAACACCTACAGAAATAATAATATCCCATGTAGATCTAGAACTCCAAACACTAAGGAATCTCCATAAATAGAAGAACACCCAAAAATATTAACACCATCCACTATTTCCAATAATCTCATACACTTCTATCACCAAACTAATTCCTCTATATCCCAAACCATCATACCCATTGTCCAAACACACCTTATGAAAAACAAACAATTCGAGTAACTACACCCATATTGGAAAAACCATTATGGTTATTGAAGGATATTTCCCTTCCACAATAACAATGATACAAATATCTTACTAAAATATTGAAAACCAAAATTGATTCATCGTATGAAATAGAAAAAATTAAACACTTCCAGTCCTATGTGAAAACAAGAACTAAGACAATGTTTCACACACCCCTGGAAAATCCTGACTATCTGTGACCTTCACCACGTGACCTTAGGCTAGGGCCCTAATAAATGTTGAATTTATTTATTTATATTTGATAATTGGCATCTCAAACTGACAAATCCTCTTATAAGGAAAATTCTTACAAAACATTCCCATAGGAACCCAATGGACACAAAGATGACAATACTTTATAGGAATGTGACAAAATAGCTTGGAATGCCTTGACCAGCCATAAAATGAATTTCAAGAAACAGATCACACAAACTTGATGTTATAAAAAATATGGATAACTCTATAATGATATGTCCTCTGGAATGTTCTTCTATCTAGATGTGGAACCCTCATGATAACCAACCACCACAAACTACACCCCAAATTTTAATGACGATGAAATGACCAACCTCCACTAATCCAAAACTAAACCCTCAAATAGACCAATGATGGGAAAACCATAACAAACATTAGTGTTCCCAACAGCCTGATGATAAGCACCACTTCCTTCAAAAAACTTCATTCCCCCTAAAGTTCTTCTATGAATTCAAGTTACAGCTGATTCTTTAAGTGAACTATAAACAAAGCATGACACATTGACAATATTAGATACCATTCTGGGTGATGTACTCTAAACAACATGAGAAACAAAACCAATCCCAAAATCAAACCAAAATACATCCAAAAAAATATCTTTCAAGGGAAACAGGATTTTAAGACAAACATATACAAACACAACTATAAATCACATTTCCCAAAACAATTATTTCATTTAAATATCAAAATTATCATCTTCAAAGGCTAATTACCAAATTATAAAACCCATTTCTCCCAAGGGAAATTCCAAATTCAAAAAAATGAACTAATTTCCAAAATAATTCTCCCTTTCAAAATCAATTTATAAAAACATGTCCATGCCTTTAATTTAAAATTTCTACTATAGGAATCGTATGAACTGTCACACATGTGTCCATCCAATTCCACTTATATCCACCACAAAAAGTGCCTCCATTAACTTTCCATACATTTCCAAAAACATGTGACCTTACATAATGAGTACCAGGAATCAAACATCCCTTTTCCTTATCAAAACCCAATCATATACCCAGTTTTTTCCAAAAAGATATTCTTTTTATTTAAAAACCAACTTCACCAATTTCAAAATTACTTGAATGAAATATATTTTCCAATTATCAAGACCACCATAATTTTCTAAATACACATTATCACAAAAATCCATGATATAAAAAAAATCACAATGAACTACTAGAACGAGGGACTATCAGTCACGCTTAACATGGTGACCTGGTAGTGTACCATGACCCAATTATGATACAAAACAAGGAGGAACTCAAACTATGTAACCAGACTCCACATGGGTCATTACTCCATGTAAAATCATGACATAACACTGGCTTTCCTTAGTCATCAACCCTCAATACAAAAGGAATAAAATGACTAAAAACACAGAAAACCCCTAGTATATTCTAGTTTATTCAGGAGTGGTTATGATTAGGAACTGACCCACAACCAATCAATTAAGACCCGATAGTGCTAATCTCCATCGACCAAACACCCCAAATATCAAGGTCATTCTCTTATTCAATTTTGTCAGGAACTAACCCAGGTCGACCCAGAAAAGGTCACCCAATCCAATCTGTGACGTTTCCCTATGGGCGTTCTTGATCCCCATGGGCTGGAATCTAGTCACATTAATATGGTAAAACACAAGAGGTAATTATTTAATCAAAAAAGAAATAACCAAGACTAGATAAATCTGCAGAACAAATAGATAATATAGAAAAACAAAAAATGGAATCTAAAACAAATAATCTACTAATTTAGTTACAAGGTAATACTAAATAGAATACAAACTATAATAAGAAAAAATTAAACTACTTCAATATGATCTCCATGTGACCTTTTGGTCAACACAATCCTCAAGACAAAACTTACCCCACCAATAAGTAGCTGAACCATGATCCTGAAACTGAAAGGATATGATAATCTTGAGAATCAAGATGCTCAGTAAGGATTCCACAGATAAAACACTGAATACTTGTATTTTCTTTACTAAAACATCAAATTAATACATGTTCAATGTGAAGTTATAAAATTAGGGTTTTTACATTTTAAAAAACATTATTTTTTTCCCACATTATTATCCAATGCACACTACAAACAATTTCCAAAACAATTTAAAATTTTATAATAAAAAGTCAAACTAAAGGAATCCATGGATATGCCCAAAATAAATAGATATGCAGTTAATACATGAAATACGTACAATAAAGAGTAAATCAATAATATAAATAATAACCATGGGTGATATAAATCATCCATTGAAGAACCACACACATACTCATTTCAGAACCACCTGTCGGCATATGATGAATCGCCTAAATCAATAAACAACTAGATTTTTTGACCTATCATAAACAGTGGCACAACCCTCATGGCCTATCTATAACTCAAGATGGTACTGACCCAAATAATCATGGCTGGTAAGCTTCCGTCGCTCAATCAGCTTAAACATTAAAGGAGCCCTTGGTGGTTATATTAATTTTGTAAATATAAGTGGGCAACAAAAATGTGACTCACCTTGGTTGTCACCACTGTACTTGCCTACCCCAAAAACAGACAATAATATATGATAAACCCTATGTTAAATCCCAACTATAATGGTATCCCATATACATAGATATACATTTCACATCAATCAATGGGTTCAATTGGCCCATCGTAACATTTATAAATTCAATACATAAAAAAAGAAAATTGTAAAACGAGCCTCTATAAACACACATCCAAAATAATTTCCCAAAACATCACCCAATCTCTAAAAACATAACCTAAAACATATTTTTCTTTTTTAATGCAAAACAGTCCTTTATGTTATATGATTCCAAATGATTACCATGTGATTCCTTTTTAACTCTATACTAATATTCAATTTTATAAAATAATCGAAACAACCCCTTAAACTAGATAACTACCAAAAATGAGACCAAGATCCAAATCATGAATGTACTCAATGATTTCATTTCAATCTATTTTATAAATCCAAATGTGGAGACTAACATTATTTTGAAAATAATAAGTTTTTAGAAAACCAAGGTATCATTAAATCACTACTCCAATGAACCATCTTCATTTGAGGGAACATCCATGTGTTCACCTAGTACATCCATGGATGTGCCAAAATCCAATGGAAAATTCAAAAGCCTAAGGGTAAACATAAAAACCATTTTCATAAACCCACCATATTTTTACAATCCATTACCCTGATTCACACTCTTTACGGAACCCATACAATCCCTTTAAAAACCATAATAACCCATTCCAAGTTATTTTAACGCAAACTGAAATCTATCATTCTAAAAAATCATACAAAAAGAAAAATAAATATACATGTAGATAATCAAAATTCATAATTAAGGATAAAATTATCTTAGAAAATTGGAATTTCACATTAAAAGTATAATTATATTTCAATGATGACCTAGGTGCCATAGACCTGTACATTTCAATGAAATCACCTTGAAAACAATTTTTTTTAAATTTTAAAACATCAAAACACCAATAATATAAATCCATAGGTATAATAGGGATTCTAATAACATTTATAAATTAATTATAATCATTCAAGTTCTCATGGAATGTTTTTAATGGAAAATATTTGAAACTCCTACCTCATATCATGTGTGGATGGAACAAAACTTCATGGAATGGGAGATCTAAACCCCATGAATGATCATCAAAACACAACCTTCAAGATAATTGATCCAAAATAAGATCATAGGTTTTAGGGTTCCACCATTTTAATAAAACACCTTTTAAACCCATGAAGAGGAAGAGGGGAAGAGAATTTGGAGTGGAAATGGCCAAGAAATTGAAAAAACTCACTATGGATCAAATGTAAAGCACCATGGAGGGCGGAAAATCCATGGAAGGGGACCAAGGTGGTTCCCTTTAAGAAAAATGGTTGACAATGGGGTATGAGTTTTTTTATGGGTTAAATGGGTGGGATAATAGCATCAGGATTTTTGGTTTCAAAATTTCTAGGTAGCCCACATTGTTTGGCCGGATCGTTTGAAAGACCATAATGAAACTTTGTGGAACTCTATTCCCATGGAAAAGAGGCCTCATGCATACCTAGGACATAACAGATGGCCATGTAGAATCCATATGGTTGATTTTTTCCCACATTCACCAACCGCATAGTTGTTCCGCACAATCACTACTAATTATTAGGAAACCTTGCGACACATGGAAAAATAGAAAAAAACTCCATAAACTCAAAATTTCAACTCGAAATCAAACCTGATCCTGGACAAAAAGATCCAAGAGTAAAAAAAAACATAAAAAAATTATGTATCTGGGGTTAGGTTTTGAAAAATATATATTATAAGCTAATTTAATACGATATTAAATAACATAGAGACTCTCTTCCAGACATCACCCTTTCTCAACATCTATTTTTTTTAAAAATGATTTTTTACATAATGTGTAAAAATAAAAAAAAATATTAGAAGAATTTATGAGAATATAAATACTAAATTAATAAATAATGAAGTACTTTTAATGATATACGGGGGTTATAGGTATAGTAATTTTATAGGTGAGATTCTATTTGATGTTGAAAAAACACTAATCTCATAATCTATAATGATTCCTTCTAAGAATATTTAGCAAAAAAATGAAAAATAATACGAGTGGAATATTTTATGGTTGGTAATTACACATTAAAAAAATTTGGGGATAGGATTTTATAATATTTTATTTCTATATGACACATTTTATCCCCTATTTACATTATCTCACTATTACTATGGTAACAAAATATCTTCCTGAATAACACATTTTCATGAGTAATAATGAATTTATTTTTTGGATTAATCCTAAAAATATGATTAAAAATATTATATTCTATTCTCTCTAATAAAATTTCTAAATAATATAAGTCTTCATTTATTATGATATCATATTATATTTAAAAAATAATATTTTTTCATAAATGTGTTTTTTTAATACTTAGGGAATTTACTATTTTTTTAAAACAAATACTGTCTAAATAGATTTTAATAAATTTATTTATTCATTAAAAATTTATTAACACTATATTTAATTTTCTATTTTCAAAATAAAAAATATTTAAGAATAAAAATTTATATAAAAATATTATATTTTTATATTAAATTTTTTTAACCATCATTTTGGAAAATTATTTATTTATATTGTCTCTATTTAACCTTTTATACCCATGTTTACTAAACTGTTATATAAATTAATTAAATGTATGAATTAATTTTTACTATTAGAAATAATATGTAATGCATAAAATTATATTAATAAATTTATTAAAAAAATAATCTTTTAATTTCATTATAAAATCATATTATTTTTAATTATGCAATATACCATTTAGATGTACCGACAGATTATATAAAAAATAATTTTCATAAAATGGAAATATATTTATTTTCAATATTTTTAATAACTTAGAATATATCATATATCATTCCTACGTATATTATGACTTACACACTTTTAAATCTTTCATCATATTCAGTTACATCCATATCAATGTGATTATTATAGAACAAAATATATTTGGTTTTTGTAAAATTGGAATTAAATTTATGATATTCATGGAATTCCATGAGGATAAATATTTTCTGATCATGGAAATTCTATATATATTTTCATAAATTCATTATAAAATTTCACTATTGAGATTTTTAATATCATTCGTTAAATGTATTCATATTTTCCAATTTTTTAATTTTTTTCTAGACATAATATATTGTAATTAATTTTAGTTTAATTTCTCACATGAAATAATTAATTTAATAAAATTTTTAATTCAATGAAATAATTACTACTAAATCATTCGATCATTTATTCTACAAATATAATAAAATTTTCTCCTCATTATATTTATAATTCAATAAAAAGTAAGGGTGATTATAACTTATTACATATTCGGGTGCCCATTACATTACCTCAAACATAAAACTTATCTAGTGAAAATAACAATGTTGGTAGCCCTATTTCAAAATACATTATCTCTATGATCTGTGATTTATATTTGTTTTTATTCATGTGAGTAATCTTGTTTTAGCAATACAATAATTATTTTAGCACGTATGAAGTGTCTAGTGTGTACTTCAATAAATGTTGCATAAGTAACACACTGTTCATGGAAAATAGAATTAGTGTAATTGAAATATTATTGGATACAAATCCCACATGATCAATAAATTAAAAAACTGTCTAAATATTTCATTGGATACTTATATTTCATTATTATTATCATAAAAATATTTTCTGGTGATATTAAATGGAATATATTTTTAGTACATTTAAACTCCTAATCTCATCAATAATTTTTACCATAATATTTTTCTTGGTTTTTTTATTTTTAAATTTTAACCTAAATCATTTCAATATTTTCCGTTAACAATTTTAAAAAATCATATACTACAAATATAAACACTATAACATCAGCTAAAAATGTAATGTTTTTGACCTGTATTCCACTAAATTGATGCCCAAAGTCAAGTTGTCAGATGACCTCAAATTCACCTCCATGTATGCCAGAGGTTGCCAAATAATGGAGAGGGTCTAATTAGTCTAGGGGTGAGACAATTAACTCTTTACCAGAGTAAGACACAATAGACAATAATATAAACATAAAAAATACTAACAACCAATAAACATTCATAGAAAAAAATTGCTAAATAATTTGTACAAACCACAATTAGACATTAACAATTTCATGAAAAGAAAATAGTGCTAAAGTGAAAAAAAATGAAAACAAGTGGATAAATCCTGGATCCTCATCATAGAATATCCCAAACCCAACTCAATATCCTGGGATATGTCCTTTTCTTCTGTCTTTACCTGTTGCTATGAAATTTTCTCATGTACCCAATGGAGGACTGAGTAGGGAGTGAGTAAAAAATGATTTATGCCGCCACCAATGTTGCCTATAAAATTTCCAGTCAATTAGAATGTGCATGTAGGTATGAAATAAATGACACTGTAAAAAAAAGAACATATCAGTAGACATTATTTAACAATGTGAATCCTAAACATTTCTATCATTATTGCTATATTATGATCTTATCCATTTTCTTTACCTAATCCAATATCTTCAAGTATTCCCTTAGTTAGGAGTATGTATCATCTAAACATTAGTCTAAAGAAATAAATTACTATGCATAAGGTAATAATTAATGTCCTTATCTCAGTAGGAGTAATCACATCATAACCCCACAGTATCCTTAGCTTGAACCCTCAGCCTGAGTGGAATGAAATAGTTAGGGAAATAGTTCTACATCCCCTTCAATAACCTATTCATTTTTTTGAGTTTATAGATTTTTTCCAACATGATCGGTGGGTGTAGAACCTCATTCGAAACCCCACTCTAAAAATCCATTTCCTCATTCTAATTCATCCATTTTCCACATATACCATATCATAACCTGAATATATCCATTTCATGTAACAACCATAGTCTAAAACAATCAACATAAGAATTAATAGTATTCCATGACCTATTGACACATTCCCATTTATATTATGTAATATTTATACTGATGTCCATAATTTTTCCTCATCCAATTAAGTATACTTTATAATTCCCATACAATAACCAATATTCAGTAAGTACAATACATAACCTAATTTTACCCCTATATCATTTCACATGAATTTTCCAACATATGCATTTCAATTAGCATTCACAATTCATAGAAAAAAATGACATTATTTAATTACACTCCTCAATTATATCTCTTTATTATCATCTATTTACCCATTCATCATGTTCCTAAATTTTCATATGTAACCCATTTACAATTTCTTCAATTCATATTCCATTTCCAACATAATTCATAAGTAATTTGATAAAAAGTCAATTAACCTAATAAACTCATTTTCAATTCATTCCCAAAAACCCTTTACAAATTTATCATCATAATTGAAAACTATCTATATTTCATAGTCAACTCAACTACTGAAATAAACAATTTCAACAAGGACTATATGTTATAATTCTTTAATTCCACACATGACATTATAAATTCATAGGGTCGGGAATTCCATCACACCACATGGGTGGCCCGAATTGGTCAAAACATCCTACACACATCCCAAGGGGATTGTGAGGGTTTAAAATCATTATTTATATTCATATTTTACAAAATTCCACCATATTAATTCCATGAAGAACTAGAATTATATAAAAACACATACTCATCTGGACAAAACCACCTAAAAACAATGGGATATGATTTTTAGAAAACCTACCTCAAATACAGTGATAAAATACTCCTAATCACAGCCTCATATATGTATTCAAGAACCCATTGTATCCCAAAAAATGATTACACATGAAAAGTAGAGTTTTAGGACTTCAAAAGAAGATGTGAGAAACATCAAAACCATAATATGGAAAATATAATCAAGATGATCATTAAACATAACCAATGCCTTAATCCACAACTTATGGTGGTCCAAAATACAAATAATTTATAAAGAAACACTCTTGGTATGCTTGGTTCAATTTAGTTCATCCATTTGGTTGAATGGGGGACAAATGAAGTATAAATATGATTTAATATTAAATCATGCATTGTAAAATTTTAATTATTCTAGACTTTACTAGTCTGTATTGTTTATTCGCAGTACTATCCAAACCATAACCATAAAATATGCAGGGAACTCTCCAAGGGAAGATATGTCACACAATTATATAGTAATGTTTCACTATTTGATAATCATGTATGAGTCATGAAATATGACACAACCTATGGTTTCATGGTATTTATTTATAGGATTCACAGTTTACTTAACCATGCACAAACTGTGCACCTTTCACATATTGGGAAAGTTTCCCCATCCATTCATCTTCCAAACCACTAGAACTCCCTTCTGGCTCCTCATACACTTTTGAAACATTTATCTGACATGAGCCAATAGATTGAAATCAAAATTTTAATCATTAACATAACTCCTAAATGTCCAGGATCTTGAAACCACTCCACCTTATATTGTCTCATCCTCGAGCCACACTTTTCGATCATTACTATGCTTCCAAAGATAAAATGATCATCCAATGACCCCACACAGTGACCCCATCTCCTAGGATACTTGTTGAACATTTGAATTCCAACATAGAATTAGAACCAAAGTTAGAGTCTTGTCCTGTAAGACTTCCTCACCACAACCTGCAACACAAACCATATACTGATAAAAGGAAGCATGAAGATGAAACATATATCATCTACTAAATCATCATTGGTAACACAAAGGAAAAATCTTATACATTAAATAAAAAGAAAAAATTTCACACAAAATCATGACATTTAGAAGGAACCAATCAGAACCCTATCTATTTGATCATGTTTACAACTCATGACCTGAATCTCATGGCATTATATTACAATATTTTCATAATTCTAACCATGAAAAAATCATGATATCTTCTAAAATAAAACACAAAATCCATCCAACCAAAATTCCCAACTAATGTCGATCCAATACTCGTGTCTTGATGATACCATTCCATAACCATACATCATAACTCAACCAAAACTCTCAGGAAGTCAAACATATAGACTCATTCCAACATTCTCTATCAAGGGAATCCCACCCGAATGGAAATCACTAGAGTCCCTCTAACATGAAACTCCAATCATGTCATTAACCAACCACCCATACATTATGGTTCTCTCCCTCCCATGGCCTCCATCCTAGCTATTGGAATTTCCCAGATGTGCATTCCTACACTATCCATTCGAGGACTAAGATGAAAATAACATCACCCTAGTATAAATTCATTTCCAAAAATTTCATCACACCCTAGTCACCAAACAAGAGGTAGGATACAATTCATCACAACCATTCCCCCACACACTATCATGTTGGAACTCCCAAACTAGAATTCCCCACAAAACTCATCTTCCACCAATTTTACTAAACATATTTTTACCTTCCCAAGCCACAATGTAACGGGGAGACCATTACTATTATGCCCAGATACATACATGAGTATACACTCAATTTTTTGGAGTTACACAACCCAAACTATCATTCAAAAACATTTTTCATTTCATACCACTGTATCAACAACATTACCATAGGAATCTCCAATTCATTTGAAACTAATCGAAGCTCGAATACAATGCTCTTATTGTCCAAACAACACATGAAAGTCTCATACCACCTCTATGAGTGACCTAATGTGTATCTCACATGTTTTTCATTGGCATACCGATGTAACCACATCGACCCAACATTCATCTATCAGCATATGGGATTGACCTATCACTCACCACCTTAAGAGTTTCATTAAAGTTTCTCTTCATGATGTATTGTAACAACCATCATCAACAATCAATCACAATCCAAACCCCAGAATTTATACTTGTCCATATATATTTCACTAGAACAAAAAATAAACATCATTGTGTTCCCATTACTGGCTTCCATGAACTTAACCAATGTTTTTTTGACACCTTTTACATCACTATGAAATCACCAAAAGAAGTTGATGTTGTCCATCCCACCATCTGTCTCTGTATACACTGCTCCCATGAGGGTAAAATCCATGATTTATCATATCCAACCACAAACACAATCATGTATTTTGGCATATACCCATTATTTTTAACGTACCTAAGATGATGTCAATATTTTTTTCCTGATATTAATTAGATGAGGAAATCTGTGATGTTGTGAAATAACTACAATATCCCATTAATTAATTTTTTATTTCACCTCAAACTCCAGGATACAATGATCGACCATGTATCCCTTTCATTTCTGCTAGATACATCTCACCAGAACTTAACCCCCACCTCTCAATCATGATTTCATACAAAGACCCACCACAATAACATGACTATCTATCAAGTATCCACGAACCAACATTTCTAATGCACGAAACCCATAACACATCACAATTTCTTAAGGTGTGTCTCTAGAAGTTTATAATCAAATCACATGGTCTACCACACAAATTCAACCCATAGTATCTATTTATCCAACCATTACATGAGAATAAGAAATCACCTGCTAACTCACCTAACTATAAATATTGGTTAGTTGACCTCATCATCCCCAAGACATCCTCTACATCTCATTCAACAATAAATTAATACATATAATCTATTTCACCAATTAGACCATTCTTACCTTAGGTGTCACATTCCAATCCAAAGCATCTAACTTTGCTTTATCAAACTTTTTATCATCAACTATAAAACAACATCGAGTCCTCCATTAGTCGTGATCTAAATAGATTATTAAAGAATCCATATGATATAACCCCTAGAAGAAAACCTTATATCCTACCACAAGGACTATGTTTCCCTATAAAAGATCTTTTTAACAACTATAGAATTAAATGAAACATTATGATTCTCATTATGATTCAATTAAAGCTCAATTGAATCTTTAATGCTTCATTTTACAAGGAAACTACCCCACTAGGCTAGAATACCATGATGTCACCCTTGATTATTCTATAAAAATTTAACATCTAACAACTACTTGAGTCACATCACAAATAATAAGTATTCCCACTTATCCATTTAAGTCATATGAAAATCATTTAACACTCTTTGTGTCCCATTATCAAACTCCAAAAACTACACTTATATGACCCACACCAAAAAGCAATAGGAATCCCATCTGACATCTCTCTATGGTATCCTTGAATATATAATGATACAATCCAACTAATTGGATGTCACAATAAGAAAATGGCATTGGTCTTATCTCTAAACAATATTTATCAGGATACGAACAAAAGAATTATCATGAATGAAACTCTTATATCCATTCTGATACACATGTGCTTATCACACTAAATACTATTTACTCTAGGTTCTATATCAAATTCAAAAACAAAAATCAACATTAATAGAAAATCAACCATTCTAGAATCCAAAACACAACTCATAGGGCCCCTATAAATAGTGTCACCAAATACTAAGACCCAACTTTATGTTCTATCACGTACTCTATATTGTTATGGAACATTAATGTTTGTACAATAACAATAACGATCAACACCTCACAAACCAAATTCCAAAAACCTACCAAGGGTGCCCTATGAATATATCATATTCCATATAATAATCAGTAAGGCATCACAAACCAAATTCAATATCTCAAATAAGGGAAATCTCACTATCCCAAACCATACATACAATTTTCCAATCGACAACCGAAGAAATACTAACTACTTCGATCACCAAAACAATTTGTCACTAAAAATCTTTTATTAATTTACTTCACCACACTTGAACTCAAGGATTTTTTTTTTAAACTATCCTATTACCTGAAACTCTATGGTGTCTATTTTTTCTTGACCATAACACAAAATATTTTTTTCACCATACGCATTGAAGAATGAAAGAAAAAATGAAACTGTATATGGAAACGTTCTCACTCATAAATCATTAAAAAATCCGCATCGCATTCACTTTATCAACAATTATCATCACACTCTGAACAATACCATTTTCTATCCCCACTAAGGGTTAGGTTCAACATATGGTAATCTAAATTACGTAATCACAAGTCCATTGTCAAAACATTTTTTACCCATTTTCTCTTTGACAACAACAATATTTTTTATTATATACAATCCCAATGTCACAAAAATTTTCAATCATGAATTTAACTCATTTAGACGCTTCATTAGGAAAAGTTCTATTACCCCATTACCATTACTATTTAAATCGTACTCTTTTAGAAACCCATCAACCATCATAATTTATCACAACCCAAGTTCGTTACCCTGTAACAATGTTTCATTAAAAAAATATTACTTAGCTATTAATTTAAATTATTTTCATTTACCAACTTTTAATTATATTTTGAAGAATAATTACATTAAGAAATTCAAGGAAGTAAAATGAATTCCACTATCCATGCCCCATATACTGATCACATGTGTTCCTATCATGATGAATACGACATATATAATTAGGTGAATTAAGGATTCATGAATTTGAAACATCATGTCATTCCATCCATGACAAAAATATAAACCAGTCAAATCACAAAACATATGAATTACCCAATTATGAAATAACATTTAACTATAACAACACACACAAAGAACAAAAATCCCCTCACTAGGTTTCATGGTGTTTCCCATGTACATGGGTTAGTTACTCCTAATAAAAAGCTCATTAACAAGGCCTGAAACATCCAAACCATCAGTCAACCGTCCCAAATAACAAGTCCCCATAAAATTACTTCCTTGATACCACTATCTAAAATTCTTGACCTAGGAATCATGAAACTAATTCACTGATTTGAGTCATCGCATGAACTAAAGCACATCTCCCCATTATCTAGTGGTTGATTACTAGTGGTCAGGGTATAGTAAATCTTGATGGTAGGCTATACACTCTTTACAAAAGTAATTCGTAGAAGAACCCCATATAAATTATTAAAAAAATACGAAATATCCAAAAAACATGCATAAAAAACATCACAAAATTGATTACAAAACACAATTATACATTAATGATGTCATGACATAACAATATTGACATAATTAATAAAAATAAAATAAAAACAAATGTATAAATACATAGAATGGGTCATGACACTCGGTTTGGATCCACATTCGTTAATCTTCTAAGCCCAATGAAATATACTATAATTGGGGGATTATGATTGTCCTGAAATACAACCATGAAATATTCTTAGGTACCCAATGGTGGCCTGAGCCTGGTGTCAATAATATTCATAGATGGAAAAAATGAATAGGTTTTACAAAATATCTAGTCAAATGGATAATTCTTACATGTATGAAATAAAGGAAAAAATAAATAAATAAACTCTATATCCATTACATAATAATGTTTATCCAAATCATTTATATCATTATTACTATATTCACCACTTATCAATCATATTTACATAAAATAATATCTTCATGTGTTCCATGGGATTGGAATATACACCATCTACACTATAGTATATTGAAATAAATCATTATAAATAATGCAATAAGTCAAGTCCCAATCTCACTAGTGATAATCACATCGTAGCCTCACATTATCCTCACCTATAAGACTTAGTCCAGGTGGAATGAAACCTTTAGGGGAATTGATCATTGTCCCCTTCCCTAACTCAAGTATTGTGGGTAGAGTTTTATAACCTTGGTTTAATTTGACGCATGGGTAAAGAACCTCATGTCAAAACCCCACTCTACCAAGCCATGTTCACATGATTAATCATTTGTATACCTTATATACCATATCAAATACCAAGTACCACCTATACATATATCAATCATAATCCATTGTTATCAAAATGGTAATAAAAATTATGTAATAACCGATTAACGCATTCTCATTTTTACATTACATAACATTTTATCTCACTTTCCAAACTCATACCATTAAATTAATAAGTATACATGAAAAATCCAATACAATAGACAATATTCACCAATTATTATACATCAACCCATTTTACCCAATTATCATTTTACAGGCATTTCCAGACATATAAATTTCATGTATTATTCACAACTAAAATAGCAAAACTATTTTATTTCATTCCACCCATTATTTAAATCTCATGACTGTCTAGTATTTTCCAATTCAACATGTTTAATGATTCTCTTATGAAACCCATTTATATGTTCAAGAATTCATAATAAATTACAAACATAATTCATAATATATTTGAAAAAAATCTCAATTCACCCAATTAATGCATTTTCATGTGTTTACAAACAAACCATTATACCTTTATCAACCCTTTTTAAAACTATAAATATTCAATATTAAACTCAACTACCAACATAAACATGTTCAAGAATGTATATGTGTTATAATTCATCAATTATACTCATGAATTTACCAATTCCTTGTCTAGGAATTTCGGCACACCACATGGGTTGTCCAAATCGATCAAATAATTATCAATGTGTCCTACATGGAACATGAGGGATGAATATATTTATTTAGACATGCATTTTACCAATCCAAACCCAAGGAACTCTTAGTAAAAAGTGTGAAATAGGAACACGTATTCTTATGCCCAAATCTACTTAATAACTATGTGATATGATTGGTAAATCACCTAACTCAAATCTGATGATGAACTCTATCCTAACAATATTCTATGATCTGGATTCAAGAACCCCTTAAATCCTGAAGCTATATTCTAATAAAATAGGAGGGAATTATAAATTCAAAATAAAATAGAAGAAACTTGAAAATGTAAACTGGAATATAGAAGCAAGAGAAGGGTTAGGGTTACCCTGGGATTCGATCCCCAACCAATTGTTCTCAAAATGACCATGTTTTTATATAGAATGACCCTTGGGAAGCTTAGGTATAGTAGGATTGTCCATAGGGTAAAGAGGGGGATAAATTACCGAGAAATTGGGTGGAACATAAAAATCTCATAATGTATTTTTTTTATTTTCCCAATATTTACTAGGCCACAAAGATTACTTGGGTTGTTTTCTAAAACATGAAAAAATCATGTGAAAGAAACTGATCAATGGAATCAAGGTCACATGGTTACCTTGGAAGGTCACATGTTTTGATAAAACATACACCAACCATGGGATATCCCACTATCTAAGGTTTCATGGTTTATATAACAGTGCACAAACAATGTGACGTGCACAGATTGGCTCAATTTCCCATTCCATTTATAATCTAAACCCATAAAAAACCCCATAGGACCCACATACACCTCAAAAGGATTTCATTAACAAAAAAATATATATTGAAGATAATATATTAAACATTTAAATATGTCCTCGAGTTTTGGGATCTTACATAAATTATATGTTTATGTACCATATACCATTTAAATTGGAATATAATTGTCTGTTAATCCGAAAATTAGATATTTTTTTTAAGATAACAGATATAGGGGACAATAATAGTATGAAACATCCTAAAAACCATATAATAGTGTCTCCAAAAATCATCGTTAGTTTTAACCATACTTTCATATTTATAATCAGTGTGAATGTAATAAGTCATTCTATAACAAAAATCCATATCTAACGATTATTGAATGGACATCTAGATAAACAAGGTAAACTATAAATCCCAATTATATATAATTTATATTTGTACTCCATTTAGAATATGAATTCCATTTTTTATATCATGGAATTTAGATTATGTGAGAAATATTCTCTAGTTGAAATGAATTTTTTTCATAATGTGATACAATATAAACTAAATAGATTTATAAAATTAAAAGACATAGGAATACTTATAGATATATTTTTGGTAATGTTTTAGAAATTTCATATTAGTATAGGATATATTATCATATTATCCATAGAGGTTTTAGGTTCATCCATTAAATGGTATATATTTTCCGATTTGTATAAATACTATAAAATATTCCACATCTTATTTACCATAAAAAATATATAGATCATTGATATATATATCATTATTCTTGATGAATGGATAAAAAATTTCATAAATGACAATCATAAAACATCACCTTTTTCCATTCTCTTATTGATTGATAATATATTTATTTCTTGAGTTAGTTTATTTGGTCATTTTAAATATTTAACAGAAAAATATTCTATACATACTATTGTGTTTATAAATGATAAATTGGTATCCTGCCAAATCTTTTCATTGATTGATCGTTGTGGATAATATAATGACATTTATAATTTATCCTCCTTGATCATTATTTCAAGATCCATACATTAAAAATTCACTAGTATTTGTTCATTTTGATTTCAAATAATGTAAATTTTAGTATCATCATTCCGTTGAGATAATCAATCACATTGTATTCCTTTACAAGGTGTAATGTTAAGAATCATTTTTATCTATTAAATAAATCCTTCAATAAGCATCACTGCATTATTCAGTACTTTAATTTGAATATATAATTTCATATCATTTAAAGAATTTGTATTTTAGTAATTTATTTATAAAGATGTTTCCTCTGTATATTGACATTAAATATTATGAATAAAAAGTGAAAATAATGTGTTGGGAAATTATTCTGGTCAATATGCAGTTTTAGTTTGGTATATAATACATTAATTTCATTTTTCACAAGTATACATCCTACCATATTCATTAATTTATAAATCCTTTTTATGAACCCTTCAATACAATTAAAACATTCTCATGGTCGACAACATAATTCTAATTTGTTATTAATGATATCTAATTATCTAGGGGTATCATTGAATATCATATATAATGTATATAAAAATTGATCATGGTAATATCTATACACACATTAAAATAGTCCCCTATTGATATGTGGGGAATATTTGATTTTGATTTCTGTTACATTGATTTCATAGTTCCAACATATTCTATTAAAAAAAATTGATAAATAAAAAATATTCATCCTTAATTATACATATCCAAATATATTTTAATCATTGATAATTATAAACTTATCACATCTAAATAAAAAAATCATAGTTATAGTTGATAAGAAACTTTTAATTGATCATTATTTTTCCATATTCATCATAATCATGTAAGTTATGCTTTGATCAAAATTTATTCTTAAAAAATGGGACCGGTTCACACCATATTGTTGTAGTTGGGAATATTTTATGTTTAATATTAATGTATTATAATTAAATATGGTTATTTATATAAGAATTCATGGAGATATTCATAGCATGAGAAATTAGTGATCCTAAAAACAGATCATCATGATAATGGGAAGGTGAATAAAAACATCTATAAATATGTTGACAAAATCTACCACAACACTCATATCATCAAAATAGTGTTTTTATAACAAATTTTATCGTAATATTCATTAATTGTTGTTCAATATATCCAATATAGAGGAATTAATATTCCATGGATGTTCATGGTCTAGTTTGTGATGAATGATCCTAACAGGTCATTTCATGATTTAAAATATGTTTTCCTTAAATTAGAAATTAATTTCAGATCAATTTCAGGATATGAAATCAATTCAAAATATAATATAAAACTTTAATAATTGAAGAATAACAGGGTTTACAATATGTATATTCTCAAAACATCTACAATATTGGTTTTGAATACCTTTTGGCCAAAAATTACTACTATTTGATGTTTTAATCATTATTTAATTTCTTGAAGTCATGGTTTTTTAAATGAATTAATAAAATTTAAAGATTAGAATTTGTCGAAATATTTTGAATCAAAATGTACATTTTATGTTTTAGTGTAGATGATAACTATAATTATCACCACTATGTTATCATGAAACACATAATAGGTTGGATTGAATAGTCATTCTCATTCCCACATGGTTTAAGGTGATGTTGATTTTGGTACCCATAATTAACCTAGAGATTGGTAAAATACTTTTATAAATGACCATACTATAAAAAATATAGGCATGGGTGTGTGGGTTTTTCATTTATATAATCAATATATCAAAACATTTAATTATTTTTTATCATCATTTGTAATTAAAATTCATTTTCTGGATTTCCATCTCTTATAGAAATGAATATTTCAGTTTTAATTATAGATAATTCCTCCTTGTTAATTAATTTTTTTTCATATAGTAATAGTAATATTAATTTATTTTGTTGTTAATAATTTTTTTTCATAAAAATCCATTTTTTTCACTTCTTATTCATAAAATCAATAGAATAATTAGAGGGTACAATATCTACTTCCACTATGAAACAATATTGGACTATCCATTCATAGATATTAGTGTACTTTATGGCTAAAAAATTTTAACTAGATATTAAACATTTCACGAATGAAATGATCTATTTTATATTCATGTTGAATGATAAATTTAGATGAAATAATTTTAGGGCTTTTAATTTTGGATTCAGAATATGAATTTATTCAGATTATATGTTATTATTCATTATAGAATATATCTTGATTATAATTTTTACATATATAGTAATCTACTTGGTAAAATATTTATTCACAAGTACTTTCACATTTTAACAATTTAAATTTATTATTTTGTTCTGTGTTCTTAATGAGGGCCTCCCATTTGTAAGAATAAAATTTCAACCAATAAATAGCTAATATAATCTTTTCAGGTAATATGTATAACACAATTTTAATTTTAATTTTAATATTTTACGATTACAGAGAAAGAATTAGATATAATTCCCAATAATGGTGTGGATGTAACATAATGTTTTACTCAATGTAGAATTATTCGTTCTAGGGGAAATAATGTATTTTGGAATGATTTATTTTATACTTCATACCATGAGACTCTTCATAGAGCATGGAATGAGTTTTTTTCTCAAGCGCCCGTATCATTTCATTTATCTTTAGGATAGTCATTTCATTAAAAGTAAAGTTAATTTTTTAGTCCATTCCTATGATTTCAATACATTGACTAAAAAATAATATGAACTTCATGAACCCAAAATAAATGTATATAACAATTTTGGTAATGAATATAAATCCTATTATTTTTTAAACATCTCAGATGAGGATTCCACCTTAAGGTTTCTCATACCCTGATGGCCACATGGCCTTAAGTTCATTTCCAAAACCCCAGAGGCTACCAACTAGAAGTGAGACCCTATGTGTGATGGTTTATAAACTATACCCTCATTCTAAGACTATAACAAAATGGAAATAATGACAATAATATTGATAAATAATTAATACAATACAATTGATGTAAAAATAGGAATAATGATAATATAAATAACCAGATGTCATAGTATACAAATATTATATTTTTTCTTCTATGTTCTACAAAAACAGAACAAACTTGTTACATTATAGTAATATAATACATCAGTACCAAAGGTAAAAAAGGAACAAAAGAGACTCAAAAGCATCACAAGCCTTGGATCGGTCCAATTTTCTCCTCTCCTAACAAAAAATCAAGTACTAGAATTAAGGAACATAACCTTATCCACACATTAAATTTTATAATCTATTTGGGTCCAAAAGCATGACCCAAATAGGGTGTGAGAATAAATCCCAAGAAGAAACCACCAATGAATTTTTTTGGTCTGTCAGTGAATATATATAACATGAAATTGACAACATTGAAAATATTAAACAAGATGGTACTCAAAATTAATCACAACTGATATCTCAAAAGGCAATGTAACCAAGTACAGTTGAAGAATAAATCCAAGCATCTGCATTGTCATGTAAGACACGTCATTAATCATTCCATTTCATTATACAATTCTATTCTATTATATTAATGTCCCATGTTCCAGCGTATCTCCAACAACCCCTATATAAGAGTAGCACTCAAATAATGACATAATAACCATTTAATCATTTCCCTATAGAGTTGGTCATGGGTATTCTTCAATGGATCCATGGTTCACATAGAATTTTATATAAGAATCAATGAGCTAGACCACCTTATCAATGGCTCACTCATGACCTTTACATATTCAACCACATGAACCCATCAATTGTCATTTAACTTAGACAATGGTTCACTCAAGGTATATATTGTGAAATTAGTCACATGAGCCTGACCTTGTCTTTTAACTGATACTATGGCTCACAAATTCCTAATTAATCATTATTAGACATTTCATACAAGCATACACATTTAAATTAAACTACAACATGGATTGAACAAATTAACTCCCATGGGTACATATCTTATAAAAAGAAACACATGGGAATTAAACGATCACATGGTTTAATATCAATAACTCACAGGGGAAAATTTCATATATAAAGGATCACATGGTAATTAAACTATCAAATGTCATTACTCATGATCACTCACAAGGTTAGAATTTACAAAAAAAATATTATTGATTATTCTAAACCATTACAAGGCCTTATTATAACATAAATCATTTGAACTGGTATACAGATAGACCAAAACATTTCAATCATTCATTAATAGGATTTGGCATAACATGGGGAAATAAGGAAATCACTAATCCCAAAATGTTAATCAATTCAATAACAATTTATCATAATTACAATTTCATTGTAAATTTAATTCATACATGAAATCCCAATAACGTAAAAAGGCATTCCTCATAGGAAACCTCATTCAAACAGTCCTAAATGGTCATTTCTATAGAAACACACCCATGGGGTGGGCCTTAATCATGGTAAAAAAACTAATTCATAAATTAATGCACTTTATTAAATTCCTAAACATCAATAGAAAAAAAATATTGGAAAATTATAAATCAAGAGACAACCAAAAAATGGGTTTGCGGTACTCTGGTATATCGAAACATCATGAAAATTTGTGAAAGGTGCGGGACCACCTACCTAATACTCATATGAATATCCTCATATAATATCAGGAATTGATTCGATAAATAATAGAGTAGATATTTTAAACAAGAAAAATATCTCATCCATTAATAACTCAGTAGAGAAAAAAATCACGATGAATAGATCTTGACGAATTTAGAGCATACAAATTGGGTTCAAAACCCTTTGATTGTGTTTGATTCAGAGTTTGGATATGCAAATGGGAGGGATAATGAGGTATGACAGTGCTGCTCGTGATACCCATTGATCCCTCTATCCAAATGATAGAAAAACAAATATATTGTTTATTTTAGAAAAAAAAGGAAAACAACATGGAATGTACAAATATTCTACATTCCGTCCATGTACTAATATCATCCCCTACACCGAATCCCCTTACACAACATGTTCACCCACATACGGGTAAGTTACAAGGCATGTACTAATATGTACACAATTTGTAACCATCAATTTTTGTTTTGTAAGGCCTAAAACCATAATTTAAACACTTTAACTTTTTTTCCTCTTAGATAAACCAAAAAGAAAATATTCTTACATCAAAATAAGAACCGGTTTCTTTCAAACATACCCACTTAAGGTAATTCTCCCCTGAATTTCCATTCCAATGGTGTTAAAGAAATATTTGAGAATAACACATGCCACTATAAATGTAAAATGTACTCTCCCTCCTCTGTCTAATCCTCCACTCAATTGCGTTTCCATAGCACCCATACTAAAGGAACAAATTAGCCACATAGAACCTTCATTCTATGATCTATTATATGAATAGGATGCTCCTTAAAGGAGCCACCTTCCTGCAACCCAAAATCCATTGTATGAATGTATTGAGACATGTCAATAATGTTACATCATAACTGAAAAATATGAAAGACATCGTGAATTGCATGGTACCTATAAGGTAACTGTAACCAAGAGAAAACCATTACAACTCTCTCTAGAATATTGAAAATTGTGACATCTATCAAAAAAAAAATTAATTGTATCAAGAACCCCTCATGTCCCAACCTCAAGGAAACATGTAGGAAAACATGATCATCGACCTCGATCTCTCGAGTTTTTCTTACGGTGATCAACAAAATAATTCTAATGAGTATGTGCAGTATCCATCTTATTCTGAATCAACTAGACCTGGTCAGTAGAATCTTGGAAAATATGTGTTCCCATTATAATATCAACTCTTACCTCCATCAAACACATGGATTGTCAAAATGGCCTACCATACAAATCCTTATAATGAGCCATCTGAAATGTATCCCGAAATCTATTAGTAAATGTGAACCCATACAATGGTTTGTGTCTCTCCCAAGAACCAAAAAATCATGGATGTATGCCTGAACTGTGTCCTCTAACATGAGAATTGTGTTATATTAGTGACCACCTAAGTAGTGGTGATAAGTTGTTCTTATAAGCACATGTGTTATCAATACCCTCTATATCCTTTTTTTGAAATGAGATGTAAACTGGGAATCCCTATCTAAAATGACAGATTATTGGACCTCGTGCAGTCCTATAACCTCATTAATATATGACCATAAAATCTCATTAACACTTAATGTTTCCTTTATTGGTTGGAAAAGATACTCCATTGTTAGCTTGTCAATAACAACCCACATGAAATCATTACCACAACACCTCCATCCTCTGAAAACCCCAGAAAGCAAACCCCCGACCATTCTAGGGATAATTCAAGCATGATTTTCCAATAATTGGGTGATCCCAAAAATATTTGGGGTTAAAACAGTATCCTAACAACAATTAATAGTCAAACCCCAATTGACCACATTAAAAGGATCACACAATCAATCAAAAAAAAGGCACTATAGAATTTCACAACACTCGCACCTTTAACATGCAAATTGTTTAAACCATAGCACTAGAACCAAACATGAAGAATAATATGTATAACAATTCATACCATCACAGGATGAATTATCTTCAAAATACCCAACAGATAAGGAAATCATATTTCAATAAAACATAACAATTACTCTAAGAGAAGCATACACCCACAATAATCATGTTCACCAAAGTCAATACATGTCTCTCGGTGAGGATCTATTGTCAAGCCATCGCTAGATAAATTAAAAGGTCAAGCCACAACATGAGTAAATGCATAATTATCGATCAATACAACTGGAACCAATATATATTTTCAAAGAATCACATCTAAGACTGACTATTTGTCAGAGATAACCTAATATTCAACTACTTGGAGTTCAAGGTACTCACAAAGAAGGTGTATACTACCCTTCCAAACTGAGACTTTGGTACTAGGAAAAAGTCCACAAAATAAAGATAACTGATCCTAGAGTGGAATCCCCATAGATATCCTGTCAAAGAAAATGGTAAGCATCCCTTTCTCTATCCAAGGAGTTCCTACACGGGAACCCAAGTATCATGGAAGATTACCCAAGCCTCATTGAAAACCATGAATCCAGTATACAACACAGAAAGAGATCAAGAACTAGAAAAAAATATTTCAACTATAGTATGGCACATAAAGGATGCTCTATTAGTTAATCTAGGATAATTTCATGGTAGGAGATATGCTCTTCTCATGAAGAAATTCACATAAGGAGGATTTCATGGATTACTAGAAATAGGAAAGTCGATCCACTATTATCCAACCTCTTAAATGAATCCTGAATTCTCTTACCAATGTAGCATCATTAAACAAACCACAATGCATTTATATAATGGAATTTCCATGATATCTTATGCTTAACCACCAATTTCCATCAATGATAATCAGTTCTTAAAATGGTTTGCACACAGTGTGAACCGAATAAACTATCATGCTCTTAGAAAATCATCAAAATGAAACAAGGCTCACAAGCCTCAAAGGTATTCATGTTGAGAACCCATTTTTATGTGGTCCTTGATTATGATCATTCCTCTTTGAAGGAAACATTTAAATAGAACTTACATGATCCTCCCCATCTAGTAGTTTCTTAATCTTTAAGAATAAGGACAAATATTATCAAACATGCATCTTAAAAACCAATATAAACGCATGAGTGTCATTCCACCTTTAATGATCACTATGTAAAATCACTTTCAATGAAAGAAATTGATAAACCAACGAATGTGAAAAAACATGCTTGTCTTTGAAAGTCCTCGAACACAGTGGGACGATAATGGTTCCAAAATGTTTTGGTCACTCATCTCCAGAGATGATCAGGAATAGACATAGAAACACAATGATCAATGATTTATCCAAACTCAATGGCTCATTTTAAACATTTTACAATAGACGAGTACCATGTATGTCAACATATACTACCCTGAGTTTACAAGAGAAAACATCACATTCTAGGTAGTATTCATAGGCTATCCAACCTACGAATCCTAGTACCGGATGGCTCATTTATGAACTAGATTAGAAACATATAATCAATATAACCATTTACACATATGATGGCATACTATGTCACATATAAATTATGGATAATGATGTTCACATGAACTCCTATGTAGTTGGTCATGCATGAGGCATATCTACTATGCTGAATTGAGAATTCCCTAATGATCATTACCATTTCCTGGGTCAAGATACATTGATAACCCATCAAAATAAGGTTATCCTATTTAATGACTCGAACATACTACTAGTGACAACAACAACTGGTCAGTTCCAATGAATGAAATCTCTCCAATATGATAGCCCTTTAGAAAGAAAAATCATCATAACGCTAAGAGTTATCCTACTTGAGATCCTCTAGGAAACATTAGTGGAGGAATTCTAAATGAGATCCTAAGAGACAAAGGAAATGGATTAATCCTACATGACATCCTAGAAAGATAAAAAATGAGGAAACCTACTGCATGGATCCTTGAAATTGATACACAGAAGAGATATCACACAAGGGACTCCCAAGTACATCATGTAAGCAAGGCATCCCTCAGGGGATCACTGGTATCCTGATAGAATATAGAGACATAATACATAACATTATATAGGTTGAAACATATCCAGAGCTATACTCAATGGAATCCTTGATGTCAACTTGTATCATGAACTCATAGGCTAGAAGGACATATCATGCAATGGATACATCATCATGTGAAAACTGAAAATGGTAACTAGATGTAAAAACAATCTATATAGAAAAAGTCTCCTAAAAGACCCATTAAGAGTCCTCATAATGATCCATGAGTTTTATGATCACGATCTATGAAGAATACTTCTGTGAATGGACTACTCGTAGGTCCAAAACTATCAAAGGGGGGTAAAATAAGAAAACACCCTTAAATGGTATAAGAAAAGAAATAAACAATGTGTAGAAACCACACATGACATGAACCATCAATATTATACATAGGTATGTACTACATCATTCCTAGGAATATAAATTTTATAGGTACTCAATGTGTTAGAATGAAACATGGTGTGTACTCATGTTATCTCTACTAGCTATGTACATTCATTTCCAGAGCCACATGGGATCCACCTATGTAAAACTACACGGTGTGTATCTACTATAAATGGTGTTCAATAATCCAAAACAAACAACCCAGGTTCTCTCTCAAATAGCTGGACACATGATACCTTACTATATGGTGTGTTCTCAAAGTACTTGTTGAGTACTTAAAAACATTCTCCCTTCACGAACATAAGAACACCTAGCATGTGTTCATAGCATCACATGCTATATTGTCATGTTATTTGGATAATAAGACTCACAAACATCCAAGGAACCGTTATTTATTCAGTATAAAGAAAATGTGTGCCAAAAAAACTATCTGTGTGTCGGGGATACTCCCGATAAATGTAAGCATCGCATCCACACATAGTAAATATCAACACAATATATATCCCTTGGATGAAATATGATCCCCTAAAATCAGATCCTAGTGGGCATATACTCCTCAGGGACTAAATATTGGTGACTGTCCAATTCATCCATAACATGTTCCAATACAACTATCAGAACAACAGACATATCTATAACGATTAAAATCACAACTATATGAATATCTAGCACAATATCTATCACAACAACATGAAATCAGTATTTCTCTTTAAATGTAATGGAAAGAATGCATAAAATGTGATTTAGAACAAGTAAATAATATTCATGACATGACATACACAAATATAAAAAGGTTTCAAAAATATATAAACACAATGATATCAACAAAAAATGTAAATTACAATTGTATCACGCAATGGTGAAATTGGTCGTCTATAATTTCACAAAATAAAAAAAACACACATCAATTTGAGGAAATTTGGATTTTCATTATATGTGGGGTAGCTAATCCTGATCATAGATTAACACCAAATACCATTGAATTTTTATCTCTTCTTTATTTTCTAAAGAAGAATAAAAATCAGAAAAGACATATAATATAATAAATTTTTTTAATTTCCCAGATCTATATTCCACTTTATTTTGTCTCACATCCGGTTGGCCACATTACCACAAGTTTATTTCAGAAACACCAGAGGATGAAGAATAGTGGAGAGGGCGTAGGTGTGATCATGAAAAAACTATGACCTCATTGGAAGAGTGTAACATGATAGAAATAATAACAGTTGAATAGCGTAAGCAGTAATGCCACACAAAAATGTAAATAGTGGAATACTTATTATATAAATAGCAATATGTCATAGAATACAAATATGATGCAGTATGTTACATGTTCTAGGAAAACATAATAAATAGGTTACACTATAGTAATACAAAACATAAAAAAGAAATGTAAAAAAAGGAAAAAAGAGACATTAAAACATTGCAATCCTCACCTTGTTCCCATAATCTCCTCTCCAAACAGAAAATAATGTATCAGTAGAAGGGAACATTCCCTTATCAAACATGTAATCCAATAATTTTTTTGGGCCCATAATCTTGAACTAAACACAGCATGAGACTATATTTTCATTGGTAACCACCCATGATATGTTCCAATCTATCAGTGAATATATATAGCATGTAGTGTAAAATAGTGAAAATAGTAAACTAAAAGGTACTCAAAAGTAATCACAGCAGATATCTCAGAAGACAATGTAACCATGTACAAGTGAAGATAGAATCCAAGCTTATGCTTTTTCTTAGAAGATGCATCCATGGTTATTCCATTTCATTATTCAATTGCATTTATTTAAATAAAATTCTAGAGGTTCATATTTGGCATGATTACCCAACATATAAAAGTAATCATCAATTCATGACATAAATATCATTTAATCATTTTTCAGTAAAGACATTGGTTCTCCCAAGTTATTTCAGTACAGACATTGGTTCCACTAAAAGTCCTTATGATAACCTAACTCACATGGTCATTTACGCATTTGGAGAAAAAAATTCCAAACATGCTTAAATAGGCTTAGAGATTACATGGGGAAAAGGGGAAATTACTCATCCCAAACCCATAATAAATTCTTTAAAAATTATTCATAATTGCAATTCCATTATAAATATAATTCTTAAATGATAACCATGTAGTGAAAACAAGTCTTGCCTTATAAGAAACATTAGAAAAATGGCCATAAACAGTCATTCGAAGGGAATCAAACCCATGGGGTGGCACTTAATCAAGGTAATCTGCCTAATTCATACATTGAAACACATAATTGATTACTTATACACCAATATGAAACAATAAGGTTATGTTATAAAAAAGTGACACCCCATAACAAGCACACAAAACTCTAAAATATATAAACATCATAAAAATTCGTGAAATGCACAAGACCTCTTATCTCATACTCGTACGACTCTCCACATCCAGCGTTGTGCTTTTATTTGACCTACAAAGGAGTAGATATAGAAAATGATAAAAAACACTCAACCTTTTATAACTCAATCTTGATATTAAATAATGAATAATGGCTCAAGAATAATTGAGTGCTTACAAATTGGCTTCAAATGTATCTGGTGATGTTTGATTTGGTGTTCAGATATGAAAATGGGAGGTAAAGTTAGGTTTAGCAGTGTTGCTAAGGATACTCTGTGATACCTCTATCTAAATGACCGAAAAACGATTCTACATCCCATATTTTCCAAAAAACAAAAATAAAAGGCATGTAACAATTGGCTATATGCTGTGTAATTCCATAAACCATTCCCCACTATTGAATCTTGTTAAAATCCATGTTCAATCATACATCGGTAATTTACACAGCGTGTAACCACCATGTTTGAAAATGTAAGGAATTAGCCAGCATTTAACCACTTTAATTCTTTGTTCCCCTTTTATCGTCCAAAATTTGAAGACTCGTACCTTGAAATAAGAACTACGTTATTAAAAATATATTAATTATGAAAACCTCCATTCAATCTAATAAATATTTTATTCATCATAAATAACATTTAGATAAGAATTATTATTTTTATTTATATCAATATATTTTTATTATCTGTATCCACTAAAATAAATAAATTGTTTTCTAAATCATTATGTGGGGAAATTATCGCAAGAGACATCCACCTTACATGTTTCAACATGACTATTCAATAGGCTAATATAAATAAAAAATGTGTATTTTTTAGATTATATTATGAAAAAATATATTTAATATCATTTTTATATAACCAACTAATAAAAATTTTACATGAATCCGCTTAGACACTTAATCCACACTATTCCCTTTTATAACATGTGTAATGGAATAATAATGAATAGTGAGCTCGTGTGCTCTTTATGTGTAAATATAAGAAACTTAAATTAAAGATCAAGGTTGAAAAAAGAATGAGAATATGTTAATAAGAAAATAATCAATGTGTGTAGGAACAATAGAAGACAGTCATATCACAAATCATAAAAAATGATTCATAGAAATAGGATATATCATAACATAATATATCAGCCATAGGTACTTTGGTACATTAGTCAATAATCATGATCAATGAAAAAATATCATATGTTCATTTTGTGACATAATATTGTCCCATAACAATTAGAGTAAAAAATGATAACATATGTTATGGATAGCCACCTAGAAACTCATATCCAAAATAATATCTAGACCATAAGATTTCTATATATTATACATTGGATAACCACCTGAATTCCATAACAAAGTGGATTTAGGATAACCAACCTCAACGATATTGATCATAATATATTTAAAACATTGCCTTTTTTATATGTAGGAAATAATTGACTCAATAATAAATTAATGATAATAAAAACCTATGTTGTCCACATGAACTTTCATACATTCATAATTACTTCATAACATAATTATAACATGAAATATAAAAATTATTTATGAAATCAATGATTATATATTTTTAAAATACATACAATGAAATATATTTTTTGGATTAAGAATATTTTATTATAAATTCATATATAAGATATATTAACTATTATAAAAAATTGAAAATAAATTCATATGTGCATTGATTTTTTTTTTGATAATGTTGATTTATATCTATTTAAAATTATGATGATAAATAAAAAATTTCCAAAAAAATAAATAAATTTTTTTGAAAAGTATGAAATTTTCCGAGGAACAATCATTATTAATATAATTTTTATGAAAGATAAATTTTATTCATGTATAAATAATTTTAATGAATTATTATTTTCACTCTTTGGTTATGAGATTCAACATTATAGGAAAATAACAAAAATAAAAATTTTAATAGATGATTTGGTTTGTGAAAAAATTTATGTACATTAAAAAATATATCATATCATAATTTTATAGATATAGAAAACCATAAATAAAAATTAATTTTTCATCATAGTGGTTAATTATTCATTAACAAACAAGAATTGTAAAATATAGTTTTTGTTATAGGCATTATATAGCCTAAATTATTTACTATAGAAAAGATAAAATGTTTCAAAGAGATGGGTAACTCCTGAAAACAAATTAAAGAATATAATATAGATTTTTAAATATATAGTTTCAATACAATTCCCCTATATATAAATTTATACATAATAAAATTATATATATTGTTAAATTTTAATAAAACCACTTTCCATTATTTGAAATCTCAAAAATCTGACAACAGCATCATGTATAATAATGATGATAATAATTAAATATAATGTAAAAAATATCATTTGTATATATGACCTATAATAAAATATAAATTGTATTAAATATCTACTAATAATTGTTTTTGTTACAGTTTATTTTAATCATCATATTTTATTAATATTAATTATCTTAAAAAAAAATTTGTAAAAAAGATCTTTTTCCTCATTCATTGATAAAAATTTATTCATTAATATATTATCCATTATAGTTTAATAATTTTATTCTAATGATTTATATGTCATAATGTTTAATTGGATAATGGTATGGGTATATTTCATCATAGTGTTATCCTGGAAGAACCATTTTCTAGAAATTTACCAATAACAATTAGTCACTTAAAATTTATCCTTAATATCTATGTCATCTCTTCATAACTAAAATTATGTAATCTATTAAGATTTATTATAATATATTATCATTATAAATGAAAATAAATTAATTCATTTTTAAAAATTGGTTGATGGTATAATACCACTATTTTTTGTCGTTAATGAAACCCAAACAATACACACAATACTTCTGAAAGAATAATGATTTATAGATTTTTAATTTTCTTATCATTATATATATGATTATTCAATGTAATATAAAATAATTATAATAGATATTAATATTTATTAATATTTTATGAGACGATAACTTCAAAATTATAGAATAATATAGATAGTTAATTCTTAAATTTACCCCTTCTAAATACATTTTCATTTTGAATTATTAATTCTCTATGGAAATTACCTGATTTATTCTTAGATATAATTTTTATGAATTTTGAACTGATATTTTTATTTTTTTTAATTTTTTTATATTATTATATTAAACTATCATACATGCATATTTTGATTGCAGTATTCATATGATAATATGAATTCAAATTATCGATTAGCATTTCACTATAAACATAATGTGATTTTATCGATAATAATTCAAATTATCGATAGTCATTAAATCATATAGTACAATTCATATTAATTCTCTATGGTAATTCCCAGATTTATTAAAAGATATAATTTTTATAAATTTTGAATTGATATATTAATTTTTGTTTTTGACATTTATTTGTATTGAAATATCAAACTATCATACATGAATATTTTGATTGGAGTATTCATATGATTATATGAATTCAAATTATCGATAATCATATAACTATTAACATAATGTGATTTTATGAAATTACTATGTCAAATATCCTAAAATATATACAACATCGAGCATTAAGAAATGACTAATTATTATTATTCAAATGTGATAGTCATTACCATTCCCGTGGAAAGAAGAGAATGAATTATATTAAATAAATAATTAATATATTATGTAAACATGTTTGTTAAATGAATTATTTTGTTAAAACTAAATTATAAATGAATAAAATCTGAATATTGAGGGTGTGATTTAAAAAAAATTATTTTTAGGAACACAATGGAATTTTATCATAATAAAGTAAAATAATAAATAATTTATAAGAAATAAATGTAATTTATATGTTATCTATTCAATTAATTTTTTCAAATTCATCCAATAATTTTTATAGTTTCATGATTTTTATAAATCTAATTTTAAGCATCAGTAAATATATTTTTCAAAATGGATATATTTATCCTTTTCATGGCGCAACGATTTTATAACAAAACATTAAAATATATAAAATAATTATTTTGAATAAGAAATTTTATTTTTGTATGATTAACATAAAAATTATCTAACGGTGAAATTTATTTTTATGGGAGATGTTTTATTTTTTGAAGAATAGTAAAAATTTTGATTTTTAACTGAATGAAATTTCTCTTCTAACATATTAACATAGTTAAATATTTTATCAATTTTTTTAATATATAATTAGTTCCATGATAAATAATTAAATCCTATTTATGTTGTTTTAATTTATTTTACATTGAATTTCAAAATGAAATCAATTCAATCATTTATGTATTTTCATATTAAAACCCTAATTCCCAATTGCTTGTCTTGGATTAATTATAAATTATGTTTTCCAAATAATAAGAATTTAATTAGGTAACATTGATTAAATATTTTTAATATTAATGTCCAGATTATATTTTATGTTAATTTATTTTTATTCCAAAAAATATAACATGGTAAAAATGATTTAACAATGTAAGGTAAAATTATTAAACATATTAATGTTAAAAGGAGAAATCCTAAAATTCCTAAAAAAATTTATATTGGTGATTGAGGTATTTATAGAATATAAAAAGACTAAAAAATTTATATATAATTAAAATTTATGTTAATTAATTTCATCTCAATTTTTAAGGTCTTTATTATTAAATAATCATTATTGAGTCACCTAAAACCACCCCCCTCATGTATAAATACCACCATCACCCAACAATTTTCTCTTAATGACACATCAATCTCAATAAATATGTTCAAAAATTATATTATTAATTGTAAACATGTCCATTTGGTTCATTAAACATCTAATGATAAAATATAATGCTCCCAAGGGTCCCTTAAGGAGGTAATATTCATGAGAAACTTTTCTCAAAGAACTTCTTTATATTTCATTTCATGTGTTATTGAATCCTAAAAAACATAATTCCTAAAGTCATGAAAACTCCATATTCATGTATGAAATGAATTTTTATTTTTCTAATTGAGGATTTGATATCAATTTCATCTCTCATTACCTCTTATTAAATGAAATGAAACCACTGTCCAAATTATTGTGGTCTACCATCTTCATGATTAATTATTTTGTTCATTTTAAGTTATTTCCTTTTGTGGATGGTTATAAAATTAAAATTACTGTTAAATAAGTTACTAATAGTTATATTTTATACTATTTCATGTTTTGGATTTAAAATATACTAATTATATTTAATAATAAAAACTTTTTCATTCTTTGTGGAAAACACTACAAAATAAACTAGTAATTTATCATTAACATTATATCAAATAAATCAATCTCATACATGAAATAAAAAATATATATGTTAACAATTGTAAAATTTGAATTAAATTAATTATGTTTCATTCCACTTCTGGAGTTTTAATACAATTTTTTTAGAACATCTATAATATTTAAAAAATGAAGGATCTTGATACCATGATCAAAACACAACCAAAGCCATGAAAATAATAAAATATTATGAATGATTGGTTCATTAGATTTTATAAAAAACCATATAAGGTATTATAAATAATATTATTGACTGGAAATTTAATAATAACATTCGTTAATCGATTATATTAAGGGTTACTATCTGTGCCTCTAAATGGAAGTGTGAGGTGGGGGTTTTAACACAATTTCCATTCATTGAGTTATTCTTATTCTAAATTTATTATTGAAACCAATATTATTTGTGGAATAAATATTATATTATTTATATTATAATGAAACCAATATATTTGTGAAATTTTTTTACACATAATCATAACACTAATTAATTATCTACATTATAATAGAAACATTTCAAGTGTTTATCATGTCAATTTTTTCTTCGGTGAGATATATGGCTAATTCCACACAATTTTATTTTGTTTTGAGTATGTAATATCATTTGATATATGAAATAATGAATATCATTATATTAATGGTATTATGTTTTTCATTTCTAAAAAAAATTATATTTCATAATATTTGACTTATTAGAATGTGTACGATACTTATTAACATAATTTTTATTCTTATTATTAAACATCCTCTTTATGATTTTTTCTTGCTATGATTATGTATGATATGACATATGAATATACAATTTTTATTTGAAATTATTTATGTTTATTTAAAAAGGATAAAAAATATTTGATTCATTTTATTAATTATAATATCAGGGATATAATATTTATAATGGATTTTCAATTTAAAATTATGTTCATAATATTATACTTAAACCCATATTTTATTAATGTCTAGGTTTTCTATATTTATTTCCAATTTTCATTAAACAAATTATATGACTGTTTAATGTCACTGAAACTCCTGTATTAATTTTTTAAAAATCATATATGTTCTTTTCTTTTAAAAGTTGTTCCAAGTGGCTTTTCTGAAAGAAATATTGAGCAATTGCCTTTATATTTCAAAAGAATAAGTGTTTTTTCAATAAGAACAACGATTTTCAAAAGAAATGGTTTTTCCTAATTCTATAATACATTAAAGATAAATGATCATTGGTAATAAAATAATAATAATATTGTTTTACAATCACTAGATTAATTAATGTTTAATGATGGGTCCTTAAATTTTGTATCATATGATGTTTTTGATAACATTAGTGATAAGGATGTTATGTGAACATTAGTTAATGATATTTTATAATTAAAATGGTTAAAATTATATTGATATTTTTATAGTTTTATGGAAATTTATATGGATTAGGAAAAACATAAATAAACTAAGATATATATGTTTTGAATGATTAAAGTATATATTTTTTAATTTTATAATGTTTACCGAATATATTATTTTCCTTTAATAATAGTTTTATTGATTAAATGTTGTTTTTAACAAAAAACTGGGGATCACTTATAAATATTGAATAAAATAGAACATGGAAAACAAATATATTAAACATAGTTGATAAGGTCAAAACTGTTATAAGAAAATCATGTTTAAATTATTTTGGCAGTTTCATGAGTATTCAAATCACACACATGAAATTCTTTGAGTTATCCAACACCTATTAGTTTCTATAAAAAACATTATGGGTCGTGACATATTTCTAATTTTTATTCAAGATATCAGTCAATATAACAATCCCAAAAAGTTAAATAGTAAACATTTTTTGAAAATAAGAATATTTGTATGTTGAAAAACAATATGAATGAAAAGGATAATGTCAATAAGATCAAAAAATATTGATTTCTAAAATGTATTATTTTCTTTTTTCTAGGTATGAATCATTTTTTATTGATATTTATAAATAATAATGATATAAATTGTATATATTATTGTTGGAATAATATATGAAAGTCTAAAATGATCAAACATGCTTTGTTTTTATAATAGGATGTTGAATGAAGGGTATGGTTATTTTTGGAGCTCTAAAATTTATAATATAATGGTATTTTATAAATATTATGGGAATCATTAAACACCTAATAATTTATCTATAGTATATTTTTTTATAAATTTGGAATCATTTTTATATGAAATCTATACTATTGAAATTGAAGATGATAATTTTAAGGTACATGTAAAACATAAGCCTTTGATATTAAAATTTATATTTTAATAATAATGAATTAAAATTTGGTAGAATAATGCTTGTAGGTATTGGATTTTTTTGTTTTATATGGTACTAAAATTTGAGGATATTATTGGTGATAACTTTTGGGGATAAAAAACTAATTGGATGCGATAAACATTGAGGTTAAATTATATTAAGGTTATTTTTTGGATGATTCAAACTTTTCTATATTTTTATTACAAGTAATGTAACATATTTTTAGAAAAAGGAAATCCTATATGATGAGTGGAATCTCATACCATCAGGAAAGGCCAAGAGAATCATTCCCAATGCCAAAGGGTAGTTGGGGTTATTTTCCTACCATGAGCATGATTGATAATATGTGGAAAAAATTCATATATTTAATTTTATAACATTGTAAAAATTAGTTACCACAATTTAATTAATAAATTATGTTATGAATATAGTTAACCAAATATATTTTCCATGAATTATCATAATCATATATATTCTAATAATCATTTCCAGACACATTATTTTTAACAATGCTAGTGGAAATCCTTTCTAAACATCATAATGTGGAAATAACTAAACATAGCCATGATGATGCATCATCTTGTCAACAGAACTATTATTAATCGTGTACAAGAATGATATTTTGGAAATATCAAATTAAAATAATGGATGCTCATTATATCATGGGATTCAAATCTTTAAAAAATTAATTAGAGGTCTATAAATGAGCCACTCATCACATAATAAATAAACATAAATATTTAATGAAAATTAATATATGTGAATTCATCGTAATTATATATCATGGTTAAGAAATTTAAAACAATATAGATTTTGAAAAAATTCCTCATAATATCATCACAACACATCCCGAAAAAAAATTGTATATTGTATCATTAGTGGTTATCCTTAGTGGAACATATCAGCCAATAATGGATGTTTACAATGATAAAAATTTTGTATTAAATATATATTTTTGGGAATAAATAAATTTTTTTTTAATTTCAATATAAAAAATAAATTAATAGAAAAATTATTATTTCATTATCACTAAAATTCCATTGAATCAAATATTGGAAAACTTATCGGGAAGAATATTCATAGTGGTTGGAAAATGCAGTGATTATGTAAACATTATTTTATCACATTAGAAGAATTTCAAAAATAACGAATGTGTAATAAGTATAAATAATTCCTTTAAACCCATTGTATAAAATGGTAAAATATAATTTAAAATAACTTTAATTATATAATTGAATAATTTTATAAAAAATCACGGAATGAAATAATGAATATAGGAATTTATGTGAATGATATGGTTAAAAGACATCAATTCATTTAAAACAATATTTTAAATTAAATCGCATTTATTATTCTGTATGAATAAATCCGGTGAAAAAAATGAATACAGGAGGGAATATAATTTTCACTGAGTTTAAAATGATTAACAAAATAGTATTTTAAATTTTAATTTTTATAAACCACATAAATAAAATTATGTCTATAATTTGAAAACGTCCTAGATGAAATATATTTTATATAATAAACACCTATTGAGATAGTAATGATAGAATTAAAACCCATTAGAAAATATAACATGAATTAAAGAATTAAATAAGATCATAAATAAGAAAAATAATGAAAAAATAATTAAATAGGTTGATGATATTGCATTTAAAATAAAAAATTGGTCACAATATAAAAGATGCCACAACTAATATAATATTATTTGAAGAGATCATAAAACATGCTTGAATTAAACCATAAACTCTTACATCATGATATAATTTTTTTTAATTATTATATATCAATGTAAGAAACAAATTTATAATTTATTTTACTACATAATATTTAATTAAAATATCTCATAGCCCCTTTTTCAAAATTTAGTATAAAAAATAAATACATTTTCTTTATCATTTTATTTTTTACCATACATTATTTTTCTTTGGTAGAGTATATAATTCTTCGAAACATGAATTTTTATTATAATTTTACATAATTTAATTTAATTTTGATTATTATTTTCATGTAATAAATAAATATGATTTTTTAATTCCAAATATATAAATTGAGTTAAATTTTTAGAGAGAAAATAAATATACAAAAATGTTTGAGAAAAAATCATGTATAAGATGTGATATTTATTCCATTAATTAATTTTTATAGAAACTTTTTTTATTAATTTATTGGAAATTATATTCATTTTTTGTTTAGTTTGTTGTTTTCACTTACACACGTGCATCATTTTTTATTTTAATGAATGTATATGAAATAATGTATAATTTTTTTTATAAAATGTAAATCATAATTGTGTAAAAAATAGCATATTTAAATTTAAAATATATCTTCTTAAACTATTAATGGAGTTATATGTTGAAAATAAATGTAATCAATTTATAGAGGATGTAGTCCAAACATACTCAGAAGTAATTTTATAATTATTAATAAAGGAGAAATCTTGTACATGATAGTTGATCCTTTTACATAATAACAGTTTAGTAATTTAAGGATACTAATTTAACATTATTAATATGGTTATAGAATATTTGGAAAAATAGTCAGAGTAAATAGACATGAATGGAGTTGAATGAGATTCTTATGTCTTCCATGGATATCCTCATTTGTATCCCTCCTTAACCATTTTGGTTTTGCCTTTGGGAGTTACAGAACCTTATGGTACATTCCATCGCTACTTTGATGTAATTTTTGTAAATACTGGTCAAGATAATTTTTATTATGTAGTTAGAGAAGTGAGGGGATATGTTTATTTTATAAGTTACAAGTGTGGGGCACTAGTAAATAAACATAAATTTATAATTATACCAAATTCATTATATTGGTAAGGTGGAATAATGGATACAAAAATTTGGATATAATATAATATAAGACAAAATTCACACATGAAATAAAATTCAAGGTATGTGTTTGATTAATTTATTATTTTATAAAATATTTTTAACCCATTTCCCAATTTTTCCAATTCTATTATAACTAGTTTTTACAATTATAACATAAAATAAAAGAAAATGTAAATTGAACATATAAAATAATATGAATATGATAATTTAAAATACTATAAAATTTCTAATATATTAAATCACCATAAGTATTATAAACTAATTTTGATTCAATATGAAAATCATAAGGAATAATTTTTTTCATAAATTATTATTTATGCCAAAAATTACATTATAATAAAATAATGTACATTACAGTTTCCAATAATATCTATATTTTTATTCGAATTTTTTTGAATTAAATGGATATAAAACATTTCCAACCAATAATGTATCCATGTAAATATGTATTTAATGAAAATGATCAAAAATAGTTTTATTTATTAAAATAATATATCACTTTAGTTAAAACGGAAAGACATAGTTCTCAAAAATATTAAAAAAGTCAAATGATTTATTATATGTCACAAAAATATATTTAGTATATAAACATGGTTTTATGAAATTGAATACATTCATATATCATTATTTTTTCACAAAAGATACTTGATTGGTAATAATTATCATTCTAGAAATAACATAACAATCATTCATTTCATAATAATTTCAACAATTAAAATTATTATTCATTTAATATAATAATTTATATAAGGATTTCATGTTTTCTAAAAAAATTTAATAAAATTATCTTAAAATTTAATTTCATAATTAAAAATAAAAATTCATTAATAGAAATAAATTACTTAAGATTAAGGTGTTATCCTTCTTTTTTCATATCAGTTTTTTACTAAAAATGATGATATTTTATTTCCAAAATTGAAATATTATTTATCATAATAATTATCATATAAAATATTAATATTTAAATTATTATGATAAAATACACAAAAATTAAATAGTCATTTCAAATCCCACCATTATAATATTAAAATATATTAATTACTTATTCGTTAAATGTAGTCATTTAAAATTTATTACTTTAGTTTTATTTACTAGATGTTTTATTTGACATTTAGTTGTCTTCATAATTTTCACCTCATATTTCTTCAATTATTAAATATTAGTGTCATGTGTGAAACACTATTTTTTTCAATGTGTTTTATAATGGAGAATTACATATTTAATTATTCGAGTGATATATTCTCCCACTACTATAAAATCATTGTCCATAAAAAATTTATTTTCACTAATCAAATAAATATATCATCAATTTTAAATAATCATAGATACAGATCCTACCATTATAAATTATTTTCATGTTACTATATGAAATTATTGTATTACTTTTTTTAAATATTATAAAACCATAGATATACCATTATATGACTCGTACATTTGAATGATTATCTATTACAATTCAATCGTACCCAAATAAACTTTTATATATAAAATTGAATACATTATCTTATTCATTATTTACATTGAATATTTATTTTACTATCAAGAAAAATGTTCTTAAAATTGAACATATTTAATTATTTAAATTATATATGGAAAAATTCATCCTTACAATGCGATTCAATTATTTTTTCAAATATTATTCACTTCGTATTATAATAAGAAAAGAAAATTATAATTTTTTCATTGCTAAAGCATGAAATTAATCTTTTAATTAGTCATATGATCAAAATAATGTGAACAATGATATTATTTTTAACTATATTAATTTTTTAAACCTATATAGCTTCCAAATGTTATGAGAAAACATAATATTAATGAACTATCATGTGGGGATGTAATACATTAATCACTAAAAAATAAATAATGAAACCTAACATTAAACATCAATCAATCCATTAAAATCCTAAAACACTTTAGCATATTCCAAAATAAACTATGAGTTGAAATGATCAATAAGATTTGTCTATATATTCTACCAAAACCAAAATAAATTTTATCTCAAAATAAATGTAGAAAATAATAATGTCCCATAAATATAATTTATATTCACTAATAAAATATTCTCCAATGTATAATTATTATTTTCAAAAATATAGTAAATAACAATGAAATATAAATAAAAAATAAAATATACATTTCATAGTTAAAATTATATGTATTCATCAAAAAAATGTACCACGTTGTCATAAAATCATATTGTAGTCTATAATTTTCTATCCACAATAATCATGTAATATTCACAAAAATATAGGGATATTTTTCAATAATTTCATTATTCATATAAAACCCAGTTTTTTTATAACTTTGAATAGTTTTTAACTCATCAGCATTTGTTGCAAAACTATTATAAAACCATATTTCAAATTATTATAACTATAACAACAAAAAAACTAAAAACCATATTGGTTAGCCCCCATGATTCAGTTATTCTTCCAAAATCCCTATTGACTTATTTTATAATATCATTTACCACATTACAATATAATCATATTAAAACTCTTTAAAATGTTATCATACACATGAAACATATAATCATCTTTAAAAATATATACTCTTAATAAAATGTATAATTCACAAATTATTCTAAAATGATAAAATCATAACTTGTAAACTTATCTAAACCCTTATATGATATAACTTTGGATTTCATATACCATAACTCCATGATCAAAATATGTAATCATATCTTTTCACATTAACACTGATTATAATAGATGTGTCTCAAATTTAACAATCCATATTTACAATATCCAAATTAACTATTAAATCACATAGATACTCAAGACCATTTAGTTACAAATATTTGTATAATTACTTAAAATTTAATAATAATAATACACAAATATTTCTTATAAAATTTACATTTATCCCATTACACCCAGAACACCTAATTTAATAACATGTTCTCAAAATAACCCACAATATTCTCCATACACTATAACCATCAATAGATATCTTGTATAACATAATTTTTTAGGTCACAAAAAAATGGATGCATAATAATTTTGATCCATAATGTCGTGTCATTATAATTATAATTGATATATATTTTATATCATAAAGGATTAGAATTTAATAATGTGGATATGATAACCTAATAATTGTACGTGATAATAAATAATGAATATAAGGCCCCCAAAAAATACTCAAAAAAACCATGGAATTTAGTTTTGGAATAATATAAGAATGGAGTCAATTGAGTTACCAATCATGATACTTGAAAAATTATCATAAGAATAATATTGTGGCATAACAGGGTGTAATAAGAGTGTTTCATAAAATTGTGTAATGAAATTGTAGTATAACCATAGTATTATAAATCATAATGTTTAAAAATAACTATCCACTACCATTTTCCATCAATAAATGTTGAACAAAACTAATTAAAATCATGTCCACACACTATCTTACCGACATAGATAACAACAAAAATATCAAAAAATTATTATATATGCATTGATGGTATAAATCATTTTCACATATGATATTTTAAATATAATAATATTTATTTATTTCTATAATAATTATTGTGATCATAGATCTTGGAAATCATTCCCATGAATCATAATGTGAACATAGATAATCTTAATAATGTACATTATATATCTCATCATATTATAATATGTATAAATAATTTTTACGTACAAAATAGTGATTCCCAATAAAAAATCCATTCATATGTGTTACACAAGAAGACAAAAGATTTCATCAATCCTACATGGATTAACGAACTTTTCGAAAAAGGTAAAATTTTCACCAAAATTTTCTAATAAAATCATCAAAATTCATATATAAAAAAGTTTAATTGAATCATTATATTTAATAGAAATTATGATATATCCATAATTAATGGATATTGACATAGATATAAAATAATTTTATTGAATAATAATCATATATTTAAAAAACCAGCAGAAATATTTTATATATTCTATAAAATATAAAAATATCAAAGAAAAATAAAAAATATAATTTCCTTTAAAATATATAGATTCATATAATGAGGCCAAAGTAATTAAATATGTTCAATATGGCTTGATATTTCAGTCAAGAGTTAATTGTAGAAAAAATATTTTCTATCATTATAATAATGTAATGAATATCGCACGAGTAATTAATTTAAAATATTTATTTAAAAAATATCATGATATATAGTTTAAATTGAAAATAATTTATCATTTTTGAACAAATATTAACATTCTTGGAACAATATAAAAAACATAGATTGGGATATTAATTACCTTGTTAAATGTATTTAATTTAATATAAATAATTATTAACAAAACGGATTTTGACATTTAAAAATTTCACCTCATAGAATGAAGAACCCAATATTGATATCAAATATTAATGTTATAATTACATTAATTATGTAATATGCCTAAATTTATGCATATAAAAAAAATAATGATTTTTTTTAATTTTAAACATTTCTCAATGATCGAATAATATATATGAAGAAACCATTATTGTATCTGCAAATATTAAATAAAATATTTATGAAAAATTTCACATGAAATAATAAATTGTGATATAAATGACAAAAATCATTGAAATATTTTTAAATGGGATGTTTAGACTCCCTAAAAATTTAAAATATTTCTACAATATGAAACATCTTTCAAAAAATATAAATTTAGGAAAAACAATTATCACCTCTTTATTCCTCTATGAATGACTCTCTGTTACATCCTTATATAATAAATTATTATTTATTATTCACCCAAATTTTAAAAATTCATAAAATTTCCTATCTACATATCATTCTATAACAATTTCATATCAATAAATTTTATTAATTCATTGTTAAAATTCAATACTTTACTATTAACTAGACATTGATCCATGCATATTCTGATTTTTAGATATGTTCCCATAATAATAATAATTTTCTCCAAACATACAGAACTCTCATAATGATTTAACATATTTGTGTGATATTATTCTAGAGTATAGTGGATATTTTTGGGGGTATATGTCATTATTTCACATAGAATTCTTTAAAATTCAATTTTTATGAAATTTGATTCAACCAAATGAAATAATTTTGTTAGTGAATAAAAATATTTATATTACAATTAATATATTTAATAATGTTATATGTATAATATATTTTTATTTAATAATTTTTTTAATGATTCATGCCAAATGTTGAGGGAAAATAAAATATTTTAATCCTAAAAATTCAAATAGTCATATAGAGAGGAGTGATAATATTATTTTCAAATGAATTCAAAAGAAATATTTAATATAATTTTTTATATTTTTGTGATTATAAATATTTCATAAATGTATTAATTATTTGTTAAATAAATCTATTATAACATCCCATGTTAGGTAGATATTAAAAAAGGAAGCATTGATTTGTGGAGGCGGTGGTCCGCATGTACGGTTATGATAAATTTTTATATTATAGTGGATGAAATAGATGTAAATCATTCTTGATCCATAAACAGGATAATATTAAATGAAACTAAATATACTATTTTTATGATTTATACATGATATTGAATATTTTTATGGTATCTATAATGAATTGAACTATAATGAACAATGTTAAGTAAATTAATACATACATAGGTTTTCACCAATGGTTCTCTCATTAATCCACCTATGGTAGTTCATTTTGTGAGGAAAATCCCTAAATTCATATCTAAATTTGATTATAATTTAATTTATTACATCTTGGGTAATATTACACAATGAATATGGAATTAGATTTTAGGGGTTGAGGGTTTTAATTAAATGGTGAGAGGAATTGTAACATCCTGGTTCTGGAAGCCACCCATAGGTTCCTCGTACCCGATTGGTCACACGGCCTGAAGCACATTTATTCAAATGCCAAAGGTTGCTGAAAAGTGGTGAGGGACATGGTTTTGATAGTGGAGAAACTATGACCTCATTGGCAGAGTAACACATCAGAAGTAAGAAAAAAGACAGTAGCGAATGCAGTAATAATCTATGAAATAGTAAATAGCTAAAGACGGGAAATAATAAACTGGAGCACACGTACATATGAAATATGCATGATACATATATCTAGGAAAGGAGAAAAACAAATCACAATAATTGAGTAAAAAATATTATTAAACCGAAGTACTAAAGAAAATAGATAAACGGATCTTTAGAATCGCATGCTTATGCTTGGTCCCATGCTCTCCAACTCCACATCAATAATTAACCAGAAGTGTAAGAGATATAGAAATTATCTATACTGGAAGCAATATATTCTGTTTCCCCCCAAATTCATGGCCCAAATAGGGTGTGAGACTAAATCGCAGTTGGCATCCACTAGAAGAACTGTTCCAAAAAGTCAGCGAATATACAGCAGGTAAGAAGTAAATTGAAGCAGTGACAAGGAAATACTCTGTAGTATACAATCCAGAGTTACGATGCATTCAGTTTCATATATCAAACAATAGATAATAAAATTGTGTAACCCTCTATGTAGTGATCTCATCCAAACCCCTCATGTTCAACCAAAACAAGTATAGATATTCCCAATACCATCTGAAGAATCAATCAGTGTCAATTACTCTTATAGTCATGTGTCATTCAAAGACTCTCTGAAGAAGCACTCATTGTTAATTCCCCCTATAGTTTTTAGCAGAAACTACATGCACTTTGAGGAATCACTCATCATCAATTCATCTTGTGGCCCTGTAACGTATCTATAGACCCTATGAGGGAGAACTAAACCTCAATCCGCCCCTATGGTCTTGCAGCGGGACAATTATAACAAACACTCTGGGAAAGCCCTAAGCGTCATTTCCCCTATATTCAAACTTCAACAGGTTCATGAAACCCTGTGTAAAGAAATCATGCATAAATGATGAACAACAGAAAAATTGAACTCCTAGGACTACTTGGCAAACAATCTGCTACATATTAGCATGTCAGATAAGATAAAACTCTCAATCATACAATACTAGTCATGGAAAACAAACAGTATCCTAAAAGGAATAACTATAAAAAACATTCAATATGAGCATTAAGGTAAAAACCTCCAAGGTATAGAAATTTACTCTATTCAAATAAAATCTAACTCCACTCAAGAAAACAAGCATATCAAGAAATTATCAAAGCTGAAACAGTAAATACGAAAAACCCCATTCAAGGGTTTTGGGTAATTTTTCGCATCAAACACATAGAATATCAATGAAAAGGAACGAAACACATACCTCAGTGTTGGGAGATCACTATATGTGAACCTTAAGACATGAATCTCACAAGAACACAATAGATCTACGAAAATGATGAAAATATTCAACATGGGATAACTTGAGAATGAAGAGAAATAAGGAAAAAATGCTCAAGATTAAGGAAGATCATAACATTGTGGTCCCATCAAAATAAACAATAGTTGATTTGGAGAATAGACGCTCTCTCGGGCGCTCGTAGAAGATTTTAGGCCATACGGGTTCTTATTGATGAACCAGACCTAGTAGTAGGGATTTCTGGCGATTTGATGCAACCAAAATACGTTTAATGAAAAAAATGAAGATACATGATGTGTACTTTAGAAGTACATATTGTGTACTTACCTTTTAGTACTCCACATTAGGTAGACTCCAGGTCACCACATGGCCATGGGCATGGTCACAACACAGTCAACACATGGCTACCTATGGTAACCGAGTACATGGAATGTACTCATAATGTACATAGAGTGTAACTAAAATTTTTTCCAGAAACACCTTTTTTTCTCAAAAACGACAAGAAAGGAAAACATACCTAAAATAAAGATCTGGGTTCTTACAAACATTCCCCCTTAAATAAATTCATCCCAGAATTTCCCTTAAAAGATGTTGTAGGAGAAAAAATGATGAAAAACACCAGCCACTGTGATCGTATATCGGCCCCCCTCTCTCAAGTCATGTCCTGCACTCGCTCGTGCTTCCATAGAACTCATACTAGAGGAACAAACCAGCCACATAGAACCTTCGTACCTCAATCAACAATCTAGATAGGATGTTCTTCAAAAAAGTCATCCAACTATAACTCAACCTCCTCTGGTTGGAAGACATGAGAAAAGTCTGAGAAGTAACATCAAATATGGGAAACATGGAATACGTCGTGTATTTCATGGTACCTATGAGGTAAATAAAGCTGATAGGTGACATGTCCAACTCTCTCCAATACCACAAACGGCCCGATGTTCCTTGATGAAAGCTTTCCATGAATCTTAATCTTTATGTGTCCCAAACTCAGTGTGAAACGTATTAAAACCTTATCCAGGACCTCATACTCTAGAGGGAATCTCCGCTAATAAGCATAATACTTCTGTCGAGAATGTGTTGTAGCCATACTCTTCCAAATCAACTCTATATGTTTTGTGGTCTACTAGAAAAGACGAGGTCCCATCATAGCTTCCACTCCTGCCTCCAACCAACATAAGGGTGATCAACATGGCCAACCGTACAAAGCCTCATAAGGTGCCATCTGTATAGTCACTGAAAAACTATTATTGTAAGAAAAATACACAAGAGTTATTTGATTCTCCCAGGAACCCCCCAAGTTTAAGAGGCATGCTCTAAACATGTTCTCAAGCACCGGAATCATACACCTAGACTGAATATCTTTCTGGGGATGTTAGGCTGTAGTCAAAAGTACTTGTGTACCCAAAGCCTTCTTTAGCCCTAGCCAATCCCAAAAAGTAAAGCATGTGTCCCTATCTGATACAATGGAGTGTGGAACCCCATGTAGACGTACAATATCTCGGATGTACAACGATCCTAGATCATTGACATAGAAGGTCTCGTTGATTGTAAATAATTGAGAAACCATCGTGAGTCGGTCAATGATAACCAATACTGCAACGCCACTCGAGGCGACCTCGACAAACATGCCATGGAATCCATCTTGAAATCATTCCACTTCCACTCACGAATGGGTAACTTCTGCAAAATCCATGATGGTCACTGATGCTCCACCTTCACCTACTAACAAGTGGAACTCCTTATGACGAAACCAGGAACATCACTCTTCATACCTAGAAACAAATACTGATGATGATGATCATGATACATCATAGTGACACCAGGATGAACTTCCCAAAATGAGGATTGAAATCCCTACATCATCTCCTCGCATATATCTACTGGAACCCAAACGCACCCCTGAAAACGCATGATCTCATCCTCACCTATGTTCTATCCAGAAATAGGGTCCTCAGTTGACACACATTCCCGTAGGATATGGCATTCTAAATCAGATAGCTGCCTCATTCAAACTCGATCAACCATAGTAGAGGTAACATCTGAAGAAGAAAGAAAATTCATCCCCTGACTCTCTTGAACCTCCAAATTCATCTAAGAAAATAGATCCATAAGCTTCCACTCACTATTGGCCTCTTGAACTACCTGTATCTGAGTCATCTTGATCAACACATCAGCCACTACATTATCTTTCCCAGGCTTGTAGGAAAGCTCAATGTCAAATTATTGAAGGTACTCAA